>JAIPRM010002439.1:0-30507 GCA_025469315.1 Stegophylla sp. TES_Ste_2020 | reverse complement strand
GATATTTCCGAAATTTTCAAAATGCCGTACTTAACTCAAAATTGATCAAATATTTTTGAAATTTTTATGACATGTTTTCGTAGCTATTTTTAGTGGTTGGTAAAAGTTTCAAGTTTCTAGCTCCATTATTGTAAAAGTTATGGTAAAAATAAATTTTCAATTTTACGAAAATGCCGGTAACTGCATATTTTGCCGTTTTTCGTTAATTTTCAACAGTTTTTCACCGCGCTTGGAAAAAGTATTGAGAAATTGGAAAAATGACCTCTTTAGAGTACCATCTGGGTGTGATTTCGGTCCTATAGAGATACTGATCGAAACTTTCGGACAAGTATTTCTATACGAAAAAGTGTTTACAGAAAGAGAAAAAAAAATAAAAATAAAAAAAAAATAAATAATCATCATTGTAAAATCATAAGCTTCTTCACTTCGTTCAGAATCTAAAAAAAAAAACCGGTCAAACTTTGCACCATGAGTACTCATTGGTCCTTAGGTGGGAGGCTCTTGGTGGATGTACTGAATTAAAAAAAAAAAAAAAACCGCTATATAATTTCTTCAATATAACGATTTTGAGTTGAGCTTCAGGTTATTCGAAGAAAAAAAATTACTTAAAAATTATAGTTTGTATAAAAAAAAAAGTTTGTCTTACACTCAGTCTGTTTTATATTCCACTATTAAGAGAAAAGCAAAAAAATTATGATTGAACAAATTTTGAAAAAATAAACATTTTCCGAGGTGTTTTTGTCAAATTTTGGGTAATTTTTCCGAAATTTGGAAAAACTAATGAGAATTTCGAAAAAGTACCACCTAGAGGCGAAATTCTTATACCAAAAGTGGCTTATCAAAACTTTTGGACTAGTATTTTCATACGCAAAAGTGTTCACTGTAGCTGTTTCACTATAATCAAAATCTAAAATTATTTAACAGAAATCCATTTACTATAGTTACGATAGAAAAGCATGTAGTCTGAACATATTTTTTATTTTTTACGATTACGCTCTGGTAGTTTTATCGTTTTAAAAAATCGAATTCGTGACCTTTCATTTAATTAATATCAAATTGTTATCATTTAGTTTTTTTTTTTTCAGTCGCTGTTTTCGAATATAACCGAGACACGTTTCAGTAGTTCACATACGTACCTCCTCCCCTCTCGCCCGATAGAATTATTATAAATCACGTTCCGATATACGTCTTTGACGTAAATAACGTCCAGGATAAATATAATTAAAACTTATAAAAATATAAACTATAGTGGTTTTGGATTTAGAAAATAATACCCATTTCAAAAAATGGCCAAAGAAAAAATTTCCATTGTACAATGATCAAAATAAATAATTTACAAAAATTAGTAATAAATAAAAAAATTCAAATGATAATTAATATTTAGTAAAATAATGTATAAATAAATAAAATAAAACGTACTTAGGAGTTTTATATTTGAATTGTATAAAATGACCGGTTTTGATTTCAAAAAAAATCATTATCATGTTAATTACATGACTCGTGAGAAATTTTTTTTAAGAAGGTATACATTGAAATATTTAAAAAAAAAACGATTACTTGACATAGAGATCAAACAGAAGATATTGTTTAAAATGAAGGGAATATATAATAATATAATATACATAGATGTGTAACAAAAAAATTTATATGATTAGGTTTTTTAATTTAATTCAATGGTCAATTTTTTAACATATCTATGTACATTTTATTCCTTTTAAACAATCTGTAAAATAATTTATTTTCTCAAGTTTTTCAGTATACCTGTTTCTTGTTTAATTTCTTTTAGTCTCACATAATTAATTTCGTATAATTTGACGACGTTTTGTTAAAATGCAATCGGTCGTTAAAACAAATTTAAATGTTATACTTCAAGGTACGTTTTATGTACAATAGTACATAGATAATAATGTCAAAGCATTTTAATATCTCGTAATAAAAAGAATCTAAAAGTATAATTTAAAATAGAATACAAGTTTACCTACTAGATAATAAAATTAACTAACTTACAAAACATAAAGAACTAATTTCTACAAGTCATTTTTGTATTTGGTTATATTATATTCCTTTGGAAATTTTGGTAAATGGCCTTTTTTGTGTAGCTTGAAATTTTTTGTGAGGCTATTTTTGATACAGATATTTTTACTGACCGTCAGACGTCAGTAAGGTCTCATAGATTATATTTATTTCCTAATTATTTTCCTATTTATTCATTATTATTATTTTTTTTTTTTTAATAATTTTTTCCTCCTTTAGTCCTGAATGTACGACTCAATTGTCGGAGAATACTTTTAATAAAATTGGTTACGTTGGATTTTAGGCCGGATGCAATTTACGTGTACGTGTAAAAAAAAAAAACACTGGCAGTACTTAACTAAAATCATACCTTTTAAGGGAACGCAAAATTAACATTGCCAATTTTAAATCGTGTTTGATTTGTTTGTTTCCATAATGACAATGTCATATTAGCCACTCCGAGGACACAAAATGTATACTTATTAGTTATTCGCAGCGTATTGCTGTTGAGCAACAATATTAAAATCACACGGTGTTTGATAACGCGACAAAAGAAATACGAGAACTTACTTAATCATGATTTTTAAATAAAAATATAAATATGCACAGTGTGGTATAACGACTACAAACGAATTGCCTCCCAAAGATGGATTATTGTTTCCCGGAGTTATTCTTGGCTCTCGAGAATTACATCCAATTCAAGAATATTATTTCTAGGTTAGACATTAGATGCGAGTATAAAATATACTTTGAACCCTAATAATAGATAACACAATTTAGGAATACAATAACTGGTATTTTTTTCCAAACGTTGTTCATCCTATGTAGATTATTCGTTATTTTTTTGTTAATTGTAAAACTATAGGCCTATTTTTTGACTTTTTTTTTTTATTCATTAATTTTATGAACAACTGATTGCAGATAAACTCGTGTGAGCTTTATAGCTCCTCTTGACTAGCAGTATTTTCTTACTCACAACTTAACAATATTTTTTTTAGAAAAAGTGTACTCTCCTTATTTTAAAATTAGTTTCGAGATAATAATAACTACCATATTAATGCAAACTTTATTTAAATATAAACTTAAACAAACTTCATTTTTACAAATTATTATATTAAGTCCTGGATTAAATCTCTAAGTTGATTAGGTAATTTTAGAAAATATGTCATAATGCATATTTACATATAAAATGTGAAGATAAATATTATAATGCTCTTTTTCTAAATTTAAATTTCATCGCATCATTTATTAACTATTCTAAACAACGTTACTAAATCCTTTTATTTGCTTTGTCTTATTTAAATATTTGAGATAAAAGGTCTAAATACCATTCTTTGATGTGTCATCTTACAGTAAAGTAAATAAAAAATTAAAACTATGCATGTATTAGTATTTGTAGCTACACTGTACAGCACATTTATAGTACTTTAAAAAAAATAATTTAAAAATTTTAATTTCGTATTAAACACAATTATACGTACTGGCATCCAAATCACATTAGTCATTGATCATAATTCAAAAGAATTAAACAAATAAATATACATATGTACAGGCTGTCCCAGTCTTTTTTTTTTGAAAATAGTTTTGCAGCAATGCTTTAATGCAATAACATATAATTTTTTGCAAACATTTTTGTCACTTTTGCAAACATAGAATAGTCAAATGAGTAATATATATATATAAGTCTGAGGATGCAGAAACCCGCGGCATAATACCAGCAAATCGAGCTTATTATCATTCGGTACGTTCGATAGCCACCACTCGATTTTGATGACGACATAATCAATCACATATCCAAAAGGCCAGAGCATAATATTATGTTTTTATACGCGTATGTTCAGAAGAGTAGTCGAGTATATATAACGCAAAGGCATGAACATTCGTATTGCATCACCGAACTGAAATAATGTAGTTAAAACCGGGTGAAAAAACAATAATTGTCACGGCCGGTCGTCTGTGTGTGTGTGTGTGTGTGTGTGTGTGTGTGTGTGTGTGTGTGTGTGTGTGTGTGTGTGTGTTTGTGTGTGTGTGTGTGTGTTAGGTTAGGTTAGGTTAGGTTAAATATATTTAATTAAAAATCCAAACAGAAAGAACAAAACAAATGTACGGTTAGGTTAGGTTAGGTTAGGTTAAATATATTTCCCTGTCGAAGGAGATTCCCTAGTCAACGTCATGAGAAAGATCACTGGAGCGATAAGCCTTCCTTCCCTCGGCATTCGGGTGTTGAACACTAAGAAGACGAGAGCGGGGGGTATCCTTTTGGAAGTCGATGGGACTGGCCAAGCTGAACTTCTGGCGGAAAAAATTCGGGAAGTTTCCGGTGACGCTGCTAGAATCAGGCTTCCTGAACCTAGGGCCACAGTACTCCTGCTGAGCGTCCCTGAGTGGGTGGAAGCTGGAGAAATAGCTGAGGAACTGACGCTATCAGGTATCAGGGACATCTCAGCTGAAAAGGTGAAGATTAAAAAGAACACCGGAGGCCGAGGCGAGCTGGTGGCGAGTCTGTCCCTTCCCCTCCGAGATGCCATCTTGCTGGCGGAAAAGAAGGTAATAACTGTAGGTTGGACCAGGTTTATTCTTAAACATATATGAGGCAAGTACCCGACACCACCTAAAATAATTACATTTTAAACAGCTGAATCGTGCGTGGGGAGAATAATTATTATTAATAATTTATCTACTACCTATCTCGTTCTGGTAACGAAAAATTCTACGCGCCTATCACTTAGAAGAACTCGCGTATCACGGTACAACAGTGTTTTATATTATTTTGAATCTAAATACGTGAAAATTCTCCTCTTGAGGACACTATAAATACCGGAATAGAATTAGTAAGATTTTACTTTGCTCGCAAAATTTGTTTCCAATACTGTATTATTATAAATAAGTATAAATTGTTACGGGACACGTGGTAGTCTCTCTCTCTCTCTCTCTCTCTCGTTCATGGTATAATTTTTTAACGCAGAATTTGAAATGATTTGCACACATTTATAAAGGGAAGTCAAGCGTTAAAGCGTTTCTAGAAAATAAAAAAGATCGGAAAACTAACAGTTTCGTCATCATACTCATAAAACGTGTACAACGTTTATAACATGTTTGAGTTTTGAATGAAAAAAAAAAAAAAAAAAAAACAATACAAATCAAAACAAAAAATGTCTATAACATATATACCTGTTATTGGAATGTTTCGACAAATCGTTACTAAACAATCGTACATTAATTTCACCAAATTACAAAATCGCATGACTTATTACGTAACGGTATTTTGGAAATTAAAAATTATCACTTGTACAGTTGCTAGCTATACGTGTGTTGCGACGAGAAATTAATTTGTATTTGCTGTTCGATTATCGATGGAAAAAAAAAATGCGACGATGATGATAATAATTCATGTTAATAATGTTCAATAATTTCATTTTAAAAAAACATGAATTATTTAACAAGGAAATGAAAACGTTGCTAATTAATTAAATAGTGTTTTTTGTTCTTTTAATTTTATCTGTTCATCTACTCTTGTCGATAAAAAAAACAAAATGTTTAATTAATATGAACGTTAAGGTAAGAATTATTAAACAATATTTCTGTTAATATTCAAGATGCGCATTAAAAGGAAAAAAAATATATATATATATATATGCAAAAAAAGAGATAAAAATTTTATTTTACATCAAAAAGCAAATTTGTAACAAATCAAATTTTTTTCAGTAAAATCAATAAAAAATGCACAACTATATTTGCAAAAAAAAAAATGTATATATATATATATATAGGTATATTTTATAAAGACATAAACATTTATTAAAACTTATGAAAACTTAGTTTTCATTATCTACAGTTATTAAACATTAAATTCAGACAATTTCTTAATCATAGTTAAACTTCGAAGACGGAGAAAAAAAAGTTTTCAAAATGAGAGTTTGTTTTATAAGTTATTGGGTTTCATTCGTTTTAACGAGCAAATACGAAATAATTTATAAACTCTCGAGCTTTGTTGATAATGAATTACATTTTAATAAAAATGATCAGGGAAATGATCTGAGGCAGAATAGTAATCAATAATAGCTATATGACGTTTTTACGTTGATCCTGGTAACTACGTAAATAGAAACGAAACACGATAAATTACACGGTCTTAGGAAACGATAAAAGTCACGTGTGTAAAAGTATACTTAAAATGACGGATGAACACGGTTGTGCGTCCACCCTATATGATATATATATATTATACGCACTAGACAACGTGACGATGACGGACACACGATCAATGTATGATTTAAAGTGACCATAATTATTGAGATAATTGATTTTGGGCAAACACAAAAAAAAAATAATCTTCTCAAATCTTGTATTAACTTTTATATTATTTGTATGTTTTCTCAATTAAAATTAAAATTATCATACATATATATATATATTTGTGTATATTTAATCATTTAATATTTTCATAAAATACACAATTATTGTGGCATAAAATTCACGTTATAACAATTCATTCGTATTTGTTTTTAATTTGTCATAATGTGTTATTAAATACTGCGACATTATCGTTACACACGTTATAGTGTTTTCTAATATAACGACAGAGAGCTTTTATAACGCTTCGGTTTATACGCAGACAATTTTATTGTGTATCTACTTTAAAAGCTAATTAAATTTCTTTGAATCTTCGACTACACCGACTCACATAAATGTTATGTTTCTCCGGAATACGTTCGTCTTTAGTTGTACACATCACGAGGATATTTTGCGACGGGAATCAGAACGATAGAGTGACAAGAGAGGGAGAGAGGGAGAGAGAGAAGAAAAAGAAAAGGAGGAGAAGAGAAAGAGAGAGAGAAAGAGAGAGAGGGAGAGAGAGAGATTATTAATTACATGTGAAGTGGCCCACTCCAGACGCGCAGTGTCACACTTGATTTTTGGATTTCAAAGTAAAGCCTTGAGGGACAAACGAATGATCATTCCCCATGGGAGGGGAAAAATGGAAATAATTCGAAGTGAAAGGGTCGTAAATTAATATCACGGCCAGTGGCGGATTAAAAAGAGAGAAAAAGCCGAAAAATATTAATGATATATGTCTTCTTTTCGCGCTAATTATTTCGACGGATAATTGAATACTTAATCGAAGAATCGGGCATTGTATACATTGTTATTACGATAATTTCCGAGAAAGGATCCGACGAAAATCGTTGGAACGCTGAGAGCGTGCAAATTATTTTTATAGTCCAAAGTTCAATTAAAATATTTTAATTAGCTCCGAAATTCCTCGGCGAAGAAAATAAAATTACTAAAAAGCATAGTATTATATTACATTTACGGAGGCGTATTTAGACGGCATGTGATACAGGTGTTATAGTAAAGGTTGAAATAAAGTTGTGGTCGCGATGAAAACGGGTATTCGAAAAATTCGGATTGCGGTCGGGATCGAAACCTTAATAATATTAATATTTTTATTCAATTAAATATCATATCTGTTTATTTACCTACACGAATTATGTTTTTGTTTTTTAACATAATATTCAAAATATCAACGTCTTTCTCCGCTTCTAGTCGAATTATTTTCGACGGTCTTTCTGAGAATGAAATTATTCGTCAGCCTTCTTTTTCTTTTTTTTCAACTAGTTATTCAACTTTTGTCCACTTAATATTTGAATAATATCTGTTCGATGATTCGTATTATCATTATTTGTCATTCTTGGAAACACGCGGTGATCGCCGAAAGTGTATAATTTTGCATTTCAAATTTTATCGGAGCGATTCCTGGAAATTTCGCTCGTTTTTAGACAAAGATACTGCTGACAAAATTGTAAATATTATTCGGTAAAGACAAAATCTTTCCTTTCTCATTGAACATTTTTGAACACAAAATCGTTCAATTGCAAGCGATTACGACTACGTCTTGTATATACGAATGTAACGCAGATTGCAATTCGCATAAACGTTCATCTGTAGAATAAAGACCTTAATTATTTTATTAGAACGAAAATTTAATTTTCAATTTTGGACCGATTGCAATATTCGTCTATTCACGACCGCATCTTAGTCGTAACGTTACAGCAAAGGACGATTTGGGGAATAAATCCTCCCCCCCCCCTCGCATGCGATGTGCCGTTGTTTCCGAAAAATCTACTACTATCTCACAGGATTTTAAAATATATTATGACTTACACATTTATTATGATTGATGTAATTAAAATTAATGTCGACGAGTTTCGAAAAGTTTATAAATATACTTTAACAGGAAGGGCGTTATAAACCCTCGTGGTTTTCTTCAATTGATAATTTCCAATTCTGCTCCTCCCCCTCAAAAGTCATTTTGAATTACGTCACTGAATGTAAGTGTATACAATTTTATAAATTTAAAAAGACGTTTTTGAGGAAAATAATGGATAATTTCATCGCTCGAGTAGTACTTCATTTGTTTACCAATAATTTAGTGCAGTCAAATTAAAAATATGTTTGAACGAAACGTTTATTGCAATTATCATTTGTTTTAAAGCCAAATTGTGACGCGTGTGTGTTCATATTCGCTAATGATTTTTGATTTTGAATTGCACACTAATTAAAATTCGATCGTATCGTCAGAGTTAAATTAATAACAATACATTTTAAACGTATAAACGTTTGGCGTTCTCCCCCCCCCTCTCGTGATATTTCCAGTTACGTCATTGTATAAACACACTGCTGCACACACACACACATGGAAAAACGTTGCATATTATAATATTTTATTCGTCTCGTCCGAGTTCGTATAATAATAATAATAATAATAATATGTAATATATGCATTGTACCGCGCACGGGGGTGGGGGGGGCGTGGAGGTGCAACGCAGTAGTAATAATACTCGGCAGGAATCAATAGGGTTCGTTATACGTCTTATTTTCAGACGCACGGGGTCAGCATATTGAAAAGTTTTTGTCGGAGGTACGGTACCAAATCCCCGCATTCGCTCGTATAATTACATTAACGCCGCCGCCGGTCATTCAATGTACAATAATAATAATAATAATATAATTATTACAATATTATGCGTTTATAATATTATTATTATTACTGTTTTGTACGTATTTGCGTAGAGCGCATTGGAACGGAAAATCGACCGACTGCGACGACGGGCGAAATGGGAAAATTTGTTCTTCTCTCCGAGCAAATAACAATTAACGAGTTGGTACGCACTGGCAACAGCACAAGCACTCGATAGCTGCGCGATACGCGTACACACGTCTTTTGTTTTGTTTGTTTGTTTATTATTGTCGTTCGTTATTTTTTTGGCACGTAGAATACACACGGGGTATTTATAAATCGTTACCACGCCACATAATATGTATTGTGTAACAATGACGATTTTTTTTATATGAAAATATTATGCTCGACTTAATACGTTCGGAAAACGTTACACGACAAAATTTATTACGGTGGGGGGGGGTCGAAGATTTTACACATATTGTTATACAGGGTGTACATCGTGAAGATACGCGACGGCTTTAAGTTATCAATATAAACATTATTATTATAGTCTATGTGACAAAAAATCACACGTAGATATATCATTGTTTTGAAAAGCATTTGAAATTCTAATATTGATCACTACTTGGATAAAAGAAAAAAATGCAAAGTTTTTTTTTCAATGTCATTTCATAATTAATATTGATAGGTATAAGGTTAAGGTCTCGTTGAACGTACTGCTGTTGTCGATATTCAGAATTAATATCTGAAGGCATATTTAAAGTCCGAGCTCGAGAAGTGGTAAATTTTCTTTGAAAATGTTATCAAATTTGTATTGCTGGACTAAAAAAATCATTTTAAAACCATAAAACAAAAAAAAAAAAAAAAAAAACGTTTTAATTGTTTAATGGAATAAAAAAAAAAAAACACACCGGTATAGACAATAATAAGAAAACTTAGGTTTACACCACAAAAACGGGGGAAAAGAGAGAGGTTAGACTTTTCTTCTTCTTCTTCTTCTTCTTCTTGTCTTTTTAAAAGCATCATAAATAAAAAATTTCGTGGCACTATTCGTGCGCTCTCACCTCGATAACCGATAAGTCATTATATACAAACGCTCGTGGAGTGCCCTATCAGTTTTCGACCCGGCCAAGCGACTCTATAGTTAAAATATATTATAGTTTTACAATGTTATTTATTTTAAAAATACGATTCCCCGTTATTACATTATCATGTGATCGGCGCACGACGTGTCTACAATACGGCCCGTAATAAATATTAAGTTTTGTTTTCCAATCGATATTAAGCACATTTGTTATTTCCACGTCGACGTGAACCCTGGGCGGACCCTCGGTGACAGATCCAAAAAAAAAAGGCCACGATTTGTGTGGACGTAAAAACGAAATTATGAGCCTGCATAAATGTTTTTCCGACTTTGGTGTTTTGGACCGAAGAAACGAGATTTTCGGTTTAACCTTTTTTTTTTTTTTTCTTTTTTTTTGGTTTTCATCCATTAAAACCTAAATAATAAACGACTTAATGCCAGATACATAAAGTGTATATAATACGATAGACTAAGAATTTTATTGAGCGATAAACTAATGACTACACTGTAGTTACTTCATAACTAATAAATTTAATATTAATGACAGCGATCAAAAGGTAATGAAAATATAAATTTGGTAAATGTTGTATTAAATATTTTGTTCGCTTTTTTATTGTTATGCACACAACGCGCGTGTCTGCATAATACGATTTCTGTGTAGCATGCACCTATTTGTTTAAATCGAAATTATCTTCAATAGGATGCGGATTTATGACTATAAAATTCAAAAATATGTATATATATATATAATATGCATTAATTTTTACTATAATATGTAATTAAATATGTAATAAAATCTAAAATACTTAAAAAAATTCACAACTTTGCAATTTACAAAAAAAATTCGTTTTTTACTGCATTTCATTTATTAATTTTAATAAAACTCCCCTGAAAATAAATTCAGCCCACACGGATATGTCATTTTTATTTAATGTTATTAAAATTACGAAATGTATAGAAATATGTAATAAAAAACCAGACAATACTTCGTACTATTGGGGTCCTAGCTTTGGGTAGTCCTCCTCGGGTGGTATGCTCTTGGTAGGTGTATTCAATTTTAAAGAAACGATAAATCATTTCTTCAATAAAACGTTCCTGAGCTGAATTTCAGTTTATTCAAGATAATTTTGTTTAAAAAATAACAAAAAAAAATGTATTTTTCGCTCAGCCAGTTTTATGACTCGCTACTAACTAAGATTAAGAAAAAAAGTGTTTGAATACAAAAAAATATTTGGATAAAAATTATGAACATTTTGCTGTTTCTACGTCAATCAATGTGTTGGTAAAAATATGGATAAAATAACTTATGATTTGATTAATTAAAATTTATTAAAATTAGTCATTTTCAAAGAAGTTCGAGACCGAATGTATTCGGTACAAACTTAACAATAAACATAACATACAAATCATATACGAATTATTATTAAAGTAGTACAATCACGTGTTAAAATCAAAGATCGATTTCATTATGATTTTTAGAGAATAATAACATCGTTTGTCAGTGAAACTTGATTTTATTAACAACAAATTTTAGTAGTTTCTGGACGTTTTAATACACTTCTGCTATTCAAATTATCGCAGTCGTTGTCGCTGTCATGCGTTGTTCACGCTACGACTAAATTTTTTTTTCTTTTCCAATAGTCTTTCTTCTCTTCCACGCTTGTGTAATCCAAGAAATCAACTCGACCATTCAGTCGAGCGGTGTGGACCTGAGGGACGGGGTAGGAATTAGAGTGGGAGAGAGATATTGACGATTTCTCCAATTACAATCGCCGCCGCGCTGGGGTGTGCTTCAGCAATCGAATTTTCGGTTTCATATTATTGTCCGGCGGTGTCGGGGTCTCGCGATGCAGCGCGGGAAGCCGGCGAACTTCTTCTCGTGGCCATGGCCGCCGCGCCACAAAGTAACCGGCGGTGTAAGAATACACTTGATGACCCCCGGGAATAACCTTTTGATTCGTCGCGCCAAAGTTTCTGATGACTCGTTGATTAATCCCTGAGGAACGCTTGTGTTCGAACGGCCGGGCAGGCAGGCAGATGAAGAAGCTCGATAATATTTCCCCGGCGGCGCCGCTTCGACGCGTGCGGTTCCTATTTCAGTGTGTCGATGATGAATACAGTAATAATAATAATAATAATAATGATAATAACATACTGTGTTAAGAGCAGCACGAAATTAAATGTACGTGAAATTTTCGTTTTGAAACTGTTCATAATCAAAATTCTCACCCGACTCGATATAATATTATAGATTCTGAACAAAGTGAAGAAACTATTGTGTTTTCTTAATGATGTTTATTATTATTATTTTTTTTCTTATAAACGTATTTAGAAATATCTGTCCAAAAGTCTTGACCAGTAACTTTTTGAATCCTAATTTGCCTTTAAAGAGGTATTTTTTCAAAATTCTTAATTGTTTTCTCAAAATTTCGGAAAAACTACCCAAAAATTTGACAAAAAATACTCGAAAACCATTTTTTTTTTAATCCAAACCTTATGAAAATTTAATCATAGATAGACAATAATATGAAAAAATTTATTGGCATAAGAAAATTTTGAAAATATGGAAAATAATGTTGGAAATTTTTTTCTAGCACTTTTTATTAGATAAAAAAGGTAAATTGTGGTAAGGTAAAGTGTATAGTGAAGTACAGTATAGTTATGTAAAGTATATTACCTTACTTTTATTATTGCTTCCAATGTTCATAATAATATTATGTTGACGATTTAAAGATTTTTCGTTTTCGTCTCGTGGTACCACTGTATATATTATAGTATACGAACTCGTGATAAATTTGCTTTTAAAGTGGATTTTGGGTATTTTAAAAAAGTTTATATAATATCTGTCACGGTTGAACCTATATTTAAAAATACAAAATAAACGTGTTACTAAATTAACAAATTAAAATTAAAACGTAACTTATTTAGTGAAACGACAGTGCATTTAGCGTAGTGAAATAGACAATAAATGTCACATGTGTTGTCGACTGTTTCATTTTCATACACCTCATATCACAAACAATTTATATATAACTCGAGTACCTGAGTACGTGAGTATTTTTTAAATTATTTATTTATTTCCAATTTTTTATTCCTCCCATTGAAATATTTTATGAAACTTTCAGAAAACCGAACGTCGCACATCATTTTAGAACTAAACTTGGGCCAGAGAGAAATAAATTTACAATTATTATATTCTACAATGACGTGTACTTTTCTTTTTTTTACTATACTTTTTCGAGAACTATGAATCACTTCAAATAGTTTCAATCACTTTTTTCACTCGTTTTAT
The DNA here is from genome assembly GCA_025469315.1 of Stegophylla sp. TES_Ste_2020. Lineage (NCBI taxonomy): Eukaryota > Metazoa > Arthropoda > Insecta > Hemiptera > Aphididae > Stegophylla > Stegophylla sp. TES_Ste_2020. Next base: position 17,154 of record JAIPRM010002439.1, on the reverse strand, counting down.
TGGTATTCAAACATAGTCAATTTTCTGAACGTTTAGAAAAACATCTGATAATTAATTAATAAATTAATAATTATAAAACCGGTAAAATAAAAGTTAGATTTTCGTGAAATTTATTTTTGTTGCTTAATCGTAGCTGAGAAAAATAGTAATAATATCAGGTACTTAAAATTTCGAAACGTCAACTAAAATGTAAGTACTGTAGTAAGTACATGATTCTTGAATTCCATTTATTTCATCGGCTCTGTAAATCGAGTAGTTCATTACTAACGTTAGCCGGTATATTCTATTTCATTGACATATTTTATTTTTAATTAAAAACCCTCTTTTTTAATCAATATGTTAATTTTATGCTCGAAAGCTCACGAGACTTTAAGGTACTCGCGGAATGTTTCGGATCATCGACTGCAAATATTTTCCCATTACGTTAAGTTATTTAGTGGATACGCTTACAATGCGCTCTAGAGATAAAATTATATTATTGTTTAGATAAAATATAATTCCGGTAAAATGCAAATTTTTCGGACCAAATCATTATTGTTTAGTTCTTCACGAACAACACAATGTTCTAACGATTGAATTGAACGCATCACTATCGTTGGTACATTATAATAAATAATGACCTATGAAAATTATTACATTGTTCTAACGACCAATTATTCAATTATTATTGATCGCACAAATACAATTGTGCTGTTCAAAATACAAAATCGATAACGTTGTTAACAGGTTTTGAAATATCTTTGGAATCGTCGTCGCGGTTATTATTGCTATATTTCACTTTTTAATTATTATTATGCGAAATACAGTCGATTTACACGGATAACATCGTAAATTTTTATGTGATATTCTATAATCAATATTTCATTTCAATTATTGGAAGTTTCGATTTTAATATTAAAAACGTTTGATTGTAAAAATGTTTTATTTTTCATTAATATACAGAGGAGCGATTGAATTTATAAAATTCGTTCGTTCAATTCATATAATATATCCCGTACGAGGTAGGTTTACCTTAATATTAATATTTATTATGCATATTCTCTCGCGAGGTAATAATAATAATAATAATAATGTGATCTGAAAATAACAATGAATGTAGTTTACGAGCGATATTAAATTGAATTGACGATGTAGGAGTTTTATATTAATAATAATAATAATATCACCGAAGAGGATAATAACTGTTATGTGAAATTATTACCCTTTATTATTTGACTTGAAAGAATCGATTTAATACATAATAAGACGTGTGTGTTGTATATAGATATATACGGATAGGATATATTTCCGAGTATATTGGTTTATGAAACATTAATTTTGTTCAAGAAAATGAACGTTTAAATTTTGTCCAATCTTTTTTATTGTTACTTTATCTTTACATCGGTTCGAGAAAATAAAATACATAATATTATATTTTATCTTTGTATACTAATAATAAATGTATACAATGCGTTTGAATTTCGAATATTAATGACAATATAAATCTTGATTGAAAAATTATTTATTCTTTAATTAATAATAAATTTCAATAATTAGACTTCTAGACGTGATACCATACCATACCGAGAAACAATACGTTGCTGTTGATTAAAAACAGGGAAAATAATATAGTCTAATTTAATTTGACGTTCCGTCTCGTGATATATATTTTTAAAAATTAACTAGAACAACAATATATCTCTGGATTAAAAACGGAAATTACGAATTAACGTCAAACACTTCATATACTATATCGTTACCACCGCGTATAATAATAATAATTATTATTATTGTTATAATGACCGTTCGTAAATAATTATTCGTTTTCCATTATAATAATATTATTATATTCGTACGCGAAGCGTGCAGCACGGAATAACAATAATTCGGTGACCAAAAAAAAGATTTGCCAACGTAATTAATTATACTCATTCGATGTTGTCAGAGAGTCGCTGGGGTACTTAACGCAAGCCGTCGTCGTCGTACATTGAAATTAACCGAAGTATAATGCGGGTACACAGTGCGGCTGCTATTATATTATACACACCTAATCAGTGGTGTACTGTGTTTAATAATATTTTCAATGGCCCGTGTCCTTAAAATTATGGACCATAAAGTCTTCAAACGAGTTGTTAACCCGGTGCACACAGTAATTTGAATTCGTTTTTAGTTTTTTTTTTTTTTTTTTTTTCTTCACTCGCCATACACAACGAAACAAAATGTAATTGAACGCGTTTCGTCTTGGTGGAAAACAACTGTAATAAAAAAGTACACTCTAAAAAGTATAATATTTTATGGAATCCTCTAGAACGAAAATATAATATGTGTTTAGACGGTCGCTCACACTAAAATTCCGTTCGAAATTAGGCGTTTTTGTTCCGATGCCAGATTTGGACATCTCGAGGCCTAAAGTGAATTGAAAAATGTGGACAACCAGACATTCTCTAACCGATTTACATTTCATATCAAACACATTGTGTGACAATTGTGAAATATTTTAAGTTTATTACACAATTGGCGTGGAACAGAACTCGATTTAATAAAGTTAAATTAAAATAATGTTTTCTGATTCTAATCCTAGCGTGACTTCACGTTTTAAATGAGCCTGGGAAAGTGCGTCTTACAAAAATTAATTAATTAAAAACTGAGGTTTTCGGTTAGAAGCACACGTGCCGACATATTATTGTCATATTTTTACGGTCTTTGTAAACTACTGTTGTTAACTTTTTAAAATTCATTTGGTAGAAAACAATGTTCCGGCATTTGGAACCCTCTGTTATTGGTGACCATTGACAATTGTCTTTTGTGCTAAATAGAAAATATGTACGTACAATCGGTTTTTACTTAATGAACAAACAATTATTTACTAAACAATAGTAATTACTTTTACCATCGTTACAATAGAATTTATTGTATCTTATAGAAAATAGGAATAGTTAGTACAGATTAAATAATCCCTTATTGTGATGATTTTATGTTTACATTAATATTTAACCACCTGTCTGGGAAATCAATAGAAAAAATCAGAGATAAACCAAAAAGCCTGATATATACTTAGTACCACGAATATTCTTCACACTTTGAGACTTAAATGTGTAAAAAACTCGATGAACTATTCCTTCAATAAAACAACTTTAAGCGTTTCAGTTAATACAAGACAAATTTTCCAACTCAAAATTGTGAACAGGCAAAACAACCAAAAAAGGAAAAATGTTACAAAAAATTAATAAAATAAATAAAAATATATGTTCACATATTGAAAATGTTCTTTCACTAAAATATTTTTCAAATAACAGTAGGTATATATATATATATATATATATTTTCATAAAGTTTGAATTTGAAAAAAAGGTATTCTAGGTGTTTTTGTCAAACTACAGGTAGTTTCTCTCAAATTTTGTAAAAAAGCCTATTGAGAATTTCGTAAAATGACCTCCAAAATGTACTTACAAAATGTAAAATGATGAGCAAAATTGTGATTCAAAAAGTTGCTGGTCGAAACTTTAGGACAAGTATTTCTATACAAAAATGTTCATAGAAAAAAATGTATAAACATCATTGTAAAAAACAGTTGCTTCTTCATTCCACTCAGAATCTCATATGTTTAATTTTGAATTCTGTTTTTTTGCAGTAACGTCCACCCACGAATCTCGTAGGTTTACAAAAAATATTCTCTGCGCATAATAAAAATTAAATACGTACAAGTACGTCATTGATATTGCAACTTTGCAATCCGTAAAATATTGACGTCAATTAAATTTATATGTTTACGCGAAAAATTATCTTTAAAACGAATCGGGTGGCCCTTAAATTAATTCCGTCACATTGTTGGCAAATATTCAACAAGATTTTTTAGCAAACTGCCCAAGAGGATATTGTGCAATAACGTGGTCAAACCGATATCGGTAATTTAAATTACACGTGTTCGGACTCTACGAAATGTCAACTTTAACTATCGAATAATGAATACTAATAGCACAATATACAGTTCGTTTACTATTTTTTTGTCATTAGTTGTTAATGAAAATCTGTTTATTTGCATTCTCTAATAATAATAAGTCTTTCACTATTCTACTCAGCGTTTAATAATTTAGAATCAATTGAGCGAAGAAATATTCGTGGGAACAATATAAACTCCTCTCGAAGCATTTAATGCGATTGTGTAGAATGTGCCTTGACCATTTCATTTTTGAAGAGTCGAATAAGGTTAAATAAGGTTAGAGATATTGGCGAAACAGTGTGTGTTAGTTTGAAATTAGAGTATTTTGAAAGTGTTTTATTTTTTATTTAAATATGTAAAAGATGGCAAAAATTGTTTGATAACCAGTAAGATATAGCAGTGGTTCGTCCCACATCGCTTCACTCATTGAGTGCTATAATGCTGGTGAAGGGCCCGAAACTTGACAAAAACACAAAAATAATACCTAATAACAAAATGCCTATTTGCCATTGAAATATTTATCAGTATTTAAATGTTTGTTTTTTCTACACACAATAACTAATCTGGAACATTTTTAAATTTATAATTGATAAATAATTAGTTTTATCTTATTATATTTAATTAATTGAATGTAATTTTTAAATATTCATCGAGGTCACACATCGAGGTCGTATAATTAATTACGAAATCAATTATAAAATCGATTTTATGTTGTAATAAGAACAATATGTTATAAAAAATATGTACCTAATATAAACGCATAATAAGTTCTTAAATAAAACCCATGGAATTGCGAATTTATTGCATTTTTAAAACGAAAAATATAATGAAAATGTTGACAACACTCCATAATAGTAGTCACGGCATGCATTTATTTGGAGATCGGGTCGAAGAAGTTGAAACGCGATTCGTCGTGATAGCACACAATGCGTTCGAAAACGGTTGGGTAATTAATTTAAGAAGGATTAAGTTTGTTTCCTCTTCTGCAGCGCGGTTATCTCTATAAGAATGAAATATTAGTTTAATCGTAAATAACAATTTCACCGTAAACGGCACTACTACTACTACTACCATTGCAACAACAGTAAATAGATGATATTGTTGTATAAATATATTAACGCACACTCGACAGAGTTGCGGGGGAGATAAAATTTATGAATACGAACACACGTATTGCAATGTCATGTAATAGCCGGCGACGAATTATTGCTTTGGGTTTTGACAACGGCGGCGGCGGCGGCGGCGCGTAACGCGGAGTTGGTATAAAAATGATGTACTCGACGAAAACCGAGATAAAGCGCGCCGCCGAGTGGGATGGGATGGAAAGAGAGGACGAGTGTGTGTGAGAAAGAGAGAGAGAAAAGTCATTAAAAATATAATATTTCATTCGGCCACATCATTTATATGCGTGTGAACGACGAGAAAGTAAAACGATTCCTTAATTACTATATCATTATTATTATTAATATTATTATTATTATTATTATTGTATACACTGAACAACGCGTCTGCACGACGATGACAGTGAATGTGTGTCTCTGTTATCCATAAAAGCGCGAATTACATTTTAATTATTATTATTATCAAAATTGTTCAAAACAAATTATGAACGTTATTAGTGATTACAGTGAAATTATAATATACAGGGTTTTTTACACTGTACATTGACTGTAGACGATTGGAATCGAAAATATATTTTATTTTTCCCGTCTAAACCTCATAAAACATCAAATCCCATATCCAATTGACGTAATTTTTTCTACATAATATAGTCAAATTTTATTGAAGGCTGTCTCAATGAATAATTTTTTAGAAACATTTAAAGTAATATAACCTGTTTTTTTGTTTTTTACAAAAATAATGACTTTTTTCAATCAAAATTTCGTAAAATTTTAACTCTTAAACCGTAACGTTTTATCAATAGATTCCTCACTCATCGAGATTTTTTAAAAGTTGCTCAAAGAATAGTTTTTTTTTTTAGTGGCTTTTTGTTATTAGTTCGTAGCGTATTCTTCAATTTATTGTTTTTAAGGTAGATTTTTTTTTTTTAATCATTCTAGGTAATTTCTAATTAGAAGCTCTGTTCATTTCAATGCACTGTAAAATTTATCATTTTCACGAACTATTAAATGGATATGGATTATTTTGTCAACAATATTTATAATGTTGGTAAAATATAAATATAGAAATCCTTAACAATTTCATTAATAAGAAAACTATTCATTTGAAAGAAACGATAAACCAGTTTCCCAATTAAACAATTACAAAAGTGGAGCGAGAGCAAATTAAACACAACTATTATAATTATTGTCAGTTTTATATTGATTATGTTCAACAATTTAATCACAGAATAATCCACGTCCATTTCATTATTCCTGAGAACGATTTATTTTCCGGTGTTTTGAAATTTAAATCTCTTATTATAAAAAAAAAAAAAAAAAACATAGTAAAATGTTCAGTATGAATAATTGAAGCTCTGCTATAAACCATTTTATTGAAGAAAATATAATTTATCGTTTCATTAAAACGTATATGGTCTTGTTTTTCTCGAAACGAACTGATTCTTCTTGAATTTTATAATATTCAAATTTAATATATGAAGGTTGAGGCATAAAATCTAAAATACCGTTCTCGTGTATACTTGGTGCTAAATTATACACTCTCTCGTCAAAACCCTTATCACTAAAGACCGGATTTATACGCATTTAGTGCAAACATGCACTGAAAAAAGTCAAAATATGCAAGAAAAAATGCAAAATTTTTATTTTTATCATATTTTTTATTTGATTTTAATCTTGCAGTGATAATTATTTATAAATTTTATCGAAATTTTCATAAATAAAAGGTAAGATATAATATAAAATATTAAATATGCAACACAAAAGTGTAATTTCTTAAATTGTAATTTAATTTTTAATCATTGAAACATTGTAAAAAATATTTTATTTAAACAAATAGTACATACATTGATGATATAAATAGGAAAAAAGAACAAAAATTTTAATATAGTATGTTAATTTGAAAAACAATTTTTCGCTCAACACCTTTTTAGATCATTAGGTGTACATTAGTATGGTTTTTGTTAAAATATGCAAAAATATGCAGAACATGCACTAACGTCAGAATATGCAAAAATATGCAGTATAAAATTTTAATATTTCATCAAACGAATAATGATATGTGGACATTCATTACACTCATTGACTGCATTATACATAATATACTGGTGATGAAATAGCAACATGCATTTTATGCAAAATCAGGTTTTTACTTATCAATTTATTAGATCAATTGTTACATCTAATGAGAGCGAAGTGCATATAGTTTCTATTATGATCATACGCGCGTAACAGACGACAAATGTTAATATATAATCCTCTAAAATTTTGGAAAACGAGTTTTCTCTAGAGAATTTTCGTCTTTTATCGTTTCAAAAAAAACCTCGGAAGTGTATTACACAATTTTTAGGATTTTCAGACGTAATTTCTTGACGCTAAAGTTAAAAGTTCTCTAAAATTGAAAAACAAATGATCAAAATAGAGGTTTTGAGAGACGAAATAGCTCAATTTTTAAATTTTATACCGAATAAGTGTGAGTTTTCTGCTCAGGCGTACCGCATTCGCATAACGTAGATTTTCGATTCCTTACTCACCAGTATGATATCGTTCTCTAGATTTTCACGGTATAACCCGGAACACCCTGTATATAATAATATGTTGTAAGCCATATTATGGAAAAGCCACCTTTTTGCGAAAAGACTGCAAAGAGTTAGCCCATTCGGCGGGATAAATTGATTATTTTTCCTCAAAGGGCCTACTACTTTTTACCAAATTATTCTTTTTCATCGTTATACGTGACAAACGGCCAAAAGTTACACATCACTATTAACCGAAATAATTATGGTTTATCGCGTTCCGTTGTTTGAGAGACAAATATCGCACGTTAGGTATATAACACTATAATCTATCGTAACACAATAGTATGTAAAAAAAAAAAAAAAAAAACAGTAGTAAAAAAGTTTTTGACGAGTTGTGTACACAACAAGACGAAATTATAACACTATCGTTCGTTATTAAAATATAAAATTCGTCGAGTAAAATGACGTCTCGCGTTTAACCTTCTTTTGGGCTCGGGATTTCGTAATACATTCATAAGTCACTGGGGTTTTCATTAAATAGTTCCCAGCCCGAGATATACGTTGTAAATATTAAGATGACAACTCCGCCAGTAATGACATAATAATAATAATAACTATTATTATTATTATTATTATTATCTGCGCCTACTTCGGAATATTGTTTTAGTTTTCACACGAACATTCATTAGTCATGACGACTATCTGTGTTGTTGTTGTCGTAACGAATTATTAAAAGCGTGCGGCGACTAAAACACACGAATAACTTAAACTCGATTAAATTTCGGTGTGCCGACAATATTATTATGTACCTGTAATACAGTTATGAATTATTATTGTACACACAATTTACTCGATTGTTTGAAAATTCCCCCCGGGGGTAGTCAATTAATACAATAAACGCGACTAAAAAGGTGGAAAAAAATGTTTCGTAATCTAGGTACGTAATAGTTTTTAATGTAATACTGCAACTGAATATAATATAATTCGATTGTGTTGTCCTCTAAGAGCTTATTAAAATAGAAATAAAAACATAAATTTATACTTTCCTCTGTGCGGTCGGGTCACTATAACAACGTCACAGTACATATACATAATATTATATTTATATTTTTATAAAATAATAGTGCTCTGTACAAAAGTAGGCGCATTGTATTAATGTGTAATTATTTTTATTATCTTGAAAATTTACGAAAATCACGATCGTGCGGTCGTAAGATAATTAAGAATATTTTAATTAAACCACGAAAATGTTTATTATAATATTAATTTATAAATGCAAATATACGGTTAAAAAAAAAAAAAAAAAAAAAAAAAAACGCTGACAAAGCGGATACGTTCGTACGTAATAATATAATTCGTATATAAAAACTTTTAGAGTATCTTCACGTTATAAGGTAGGTTATTTTTTTTTGTTTTAAACATACACCGGTAAAACAAAAACCATCTAGGATTTTTATTTACATATATTATAATACGAATATATATATATGTATGTGTGTGTGTGTGTGTGTGTGTACACAAAACTTACGACGGTTTCGTTTTGAAAAACTCTAATTTTAAGTATTATATTACTGTTCAAACAATATGATGCTTTTTTTTTCTTCTTCTCCCGCATACATCTCGGTTCATTAAAACGGATTTTTAATACTTATTACGCGCGTACAACAACTCATATGGGATATGATTTTTTCTCGGAACACTTACCACTAACCGGCAGTCGTTCTGCCTACTATTACAATATTATACACTTCTACGTCCTACTCCGCGGCTACACGAAGACGACTACCACCAACACGTACAATTCGTACAATAATTGTTAAACATAATTTATATTTCAGTAAGTATTATTTTTTTAAAATATAAATATTATTGAAAGTTAATCACTAAAATATTAAAATATGATATTTATATACAAACATAAAGTTTATATTATAATTATTATTATTTATTTGATAAATTTTTGCTTTAGAATTTTCATATTTATCTCTTTTAATAGCCAAATTGAAACTGTTTTCTTTAAAATACGTATTAAATGAATCACTGCGTTTAAAGTGTCATGGAAGATTAGTATGCTGTATAGATATTTGGACATTGAAAATATTGTAATATGTATATGTCTTAAACTAAATTGAAAAATGTAATGCTAGCAACTAGAAATATTTATTTTTTGTAAAATTCACATACAGATGAATGCATTCTAAAAAAATGTAGAAATTTTTTGGGTGAATTACACAGTTTCGGAAATACTGGAGTCTGGAAGCATTTTTTTTTTTTTTTTTCATAGTTTTATTTTAATAAAATTGGGTTAAAACACTAAATACGCAAATTTTTCCCGATTAAATGATGTTCACATATACATCCCCCGCCACCAGGCGCGGATCCAGAAATCATAAATAGGGGGTGCTCGAATAGAACTACCTAAATACTAATTATACCTTAATAAAAATCTCTATAAATAATAATTATAATATATCTATCACAAAAAAAAAAACATTTATTACATTATTCACTTTATTCGTTTAATTTACTAATGATCTACTCAGTTTATTTTACGTTTTACATTCCGAGTGGGGATGAAGAAGCTAGTGTTTTAACAATGATTTTTATTTTATTTTTTCATATAGAAATTCTCGTCAGTAAGTTTCGACCAGCAAATTTATGAATAATTAGAATTTTTCAAAATTTTCAACAGTTTGTTCAAAATTTTGGAAAAACTACTCGAACGTTGACAAATATGCCTTTAAAGTTTAAAATTATCTATCGTTTCTTTAAAATTTAACATGCCAACAAATTCCACCCAAAGATCGAACAAAGCCCATGGTGAGAAATATGTCCAGCTTTTTTTAATAATACATTTATTTATCTACATTTTATTGTATTTCAATTTCACGCAAGTGTGACAAGCGATTGTGTAAAAAAAAATATATAAAAATATATCATATTTTTCAGTGAATTAAAAATTTTATATAATTTTGTGAGGTTGATGTGACAGGGGGTGCTCGAGCACCCATAGCCCCCCTCTAAATCCGCGCCTGCCCGCCACCATATTATATACCTTCAGAGGAAGAAAAAATACTGAGCGTGAGAAGTGCCCGAGTCCGCTATTTAAATATTGTTCCTTACAAACTCTGATATTATTAATAATAATTATCGGATTTAAAAACGAAAGATTTTTTGAAGACAAATGTACGAAATAATGACAGCATAATTAATATCTATCTCCGTTCCAGAGACAAACGCGACGGAATGCCTTCCTATATAATATATTATAACATATATTTCAAAAAAAAAGTAGTTCAGCCAACGAAACACTAATACGGTATTAGTGACCTTATCCGTCGTATAATAGGACGTTACAGATTCAGAGAAAGAAAGAGAGCGAGAGATTAGACATAGTCGTGTAGTACCAACTACGTGCGTTGACCAGGAGTAAAAGCTCTTAGCATATTATAATAATAATATGTCATTCGAAATACTCGAGAACATAAATAACAATGCGTAAATTAAACATCTCACTCAGAATAATAGTATTATATTGATAATAATAATACAAATTTCAGCGTATTTGTGTTGCGCAACAGATGAGTTATTTACAAGTGCATTTCCCATCAAGTACACGTGCATAATATTATTTTACATGTGGGTGTACTACTTCTTTCAATAGCTAAAATTAAAAGTCGAACTGTATATTATACAGCTTACAGTCGTTTCGTTTGTACTCGGCGTATGAAGCACATTATATTAATAGTTTCACGTAGATACAGGATGTATCAGAAAAATTATGTGAAAAACGCGATTAGTTCAGTGGCGGTTATAAGGGGGAGGGGAAGATAGGTGGATAACCACTCCCTTGGGATTTAATTTTTACAAGTTTAATATTTACGTCGCACATGAAATCAAACTAAATTGTGCAGTCTGAGAAAAAAAAAAGCAAAATAAAAAATATTACCTTGATACGGTTACCTTTGAGTTTGAATCTAAAATATTTTTTCCTAATGATTCAACTTTTGTTTTAATATAATATATTCAATTTGAGTTTGACCTCTCCGCTCTCGTTATAATATTAATACTAGGAAAAAAACTAAAAAGAACTAAATAAACGGGAATAAAATGTGAAGGTAATTACGTATTATTCAACTTTTTATACGTAATGTAGTTGCCTCATTAATGAAATTTATACATTAGCAAATTACACCATTGAAAAATATTTAATGTAATGCGTTGTAAGCTCTAATTCCAGGTCCAAAATCAGTATTTCTAAGTACGCATAAATATTGAATATAATTTGTTCAATACCAATTAGTGTGGCTATAGTACAAAGTGGTTATTCAACACTGAAAACGTATTATGTGTTATACATAAAAAAAATGTATTAGATATATTATTATACCACTAAGTAAACACAGAAGAAAAAATAAAATTCAAACTTCAAATCAACGATAAGTTATGATCATTATTATTATTATAATTAGTTTAATAATAACTTAATGATTCTATATATAAATTATTAAATATATTTTTTTTTTCTGCTCTACGGAAAATTAAAAATGTGTTTTAATATATAATAATTTAATATAGCAATTAGTATAATGTTAATATAATTTCATATGAAAAAAAGTTACTTATATAATTATCTTCACTCATGGTTTTTTTAATAGTTATATATTTTAGTATAAATATCTCATGCATTTGCTTACGTCGTTTAGTATAATTGAATGCAATTAATTTTTGTACTAAGTTAGGAAATTTCTTGTTAATATTTTTTCATTAAAAATGTTTAAATGCTATACGAATATATTGAAACTATTCATACGATTTGCCAAATTTACTTAGATTAAAAATATTGTTTAGATCAACAATTTGCGAAAATTGATTAAATTATTCTCTATTATAGATCATATTATGATATACTTAGAAAAGCAAATCATAAAATGACATTATCTTTTATTGTAATTATAAGTCAATTGGTACATAAAAAAGTAAAGTAAAGTATAGTATGGATAAGGAAATAGGACATAAATCGCACCGTGGGTATTGTTCGCTCTTCGGGTCAGATACTTTTTGTGGGTATGCTATATTTTAAAGAAACGATAAATCATTTCTTCCATAATTCGGTTCTGAGCAAAGTATGTAAATAATATAATGAAAAATCAAGAGTATCTGACCCGAAGAACGAACAATACCCGTGGTGCGATGTATGTTCGACTGTCTTGTATATACTTCACTTAATTTTGCTTAACAAAAATGCTTAATATTTATTCTTAAGGCAGAGGTGTTATAACAATAATAAAACAAAGATTTTAAGATAATAGTTAAAAAATGATAATTACTACATTTATTAGGCCTTTCTAATATGCCCTTTCTTCGGGAACGTGAAAAACTATACATTTGATAGTAATACGTCTTACGTCTCTGGAAACACAACCATAAACGGTATAAAAAATGTCTTTAATTTACTTTCGACCTAACACGACGCAGGTTGAGTGTACCGTCGTAATAATAATTTAATTCTTTGTTAAATTACCAAAAAAATTATCGTGAAAACTCGATTTTGCATAATATTAAGTGAAATATTTTAATTTTAATTTTTTTTTTGGAAAATAATGATTGATGACAAACTATGTGAATACATTTTTTTAAGTACCATTAAGCTCAACAATAAAGGTTCATTACAATTTTACGGTAAGTGCTTTAGTTTTTTAATTAAACTCGAAATTCGGTTTAACTACCCTCTTTGACAATTTCCCTCGCCCTCTCGAGGCACGAGAAAGGGTTAAGCACATTCGAACGAAATTACTTTCTTGCGGTACTGAACAAAATCAGACTACGGCCGACCAAAGATATTAATCTTTCTTTTCTTCTCCCAGAACTTCAAGGACCCACACACTTGGCACATGTGATAGAAGCACTTATTACGGTTAGGTATTATGTCGCATTTAAGTCCAAACAGAAACCGTTTTGTTCCATTGCCTTGAAAATTATGGCGAATATAAATAATTTTCTTCAAACCATCGCGTATACAATTTCGAGCCCCGCATTGGATAGAACATTGAACCATAATTGTAGGTCAAAATAGTTTTCATAGAAAAATAAACCCGGACTTATTTAGCATCATTGGTATTCTTCATGGAATACACGTAGTAGGTATACGTATGCTGAATTTAGAAAAACAATAAAACATTTCTTGAATAAAGTGTTCGTGTGGAGAGCTTCAAAGAATCATACCAGACAATAATTATTGTCAGTTCTATAATAAGATGTCCCCTGTTCGTGAGAATGATCGATTTTACTGTGTTGTTGAAATTTGAATAATTTATGGTTAAAAATTAATAAATAAGTATGCCATTTTTAGATTAACACTAAATTTGGACACATAATTATAAGTTTAAACGTTTGTTAAAATTGTTCATTTAGCTAACCTAGGAGATAAGTCTACCACGGGGAAAAAAATGCATGAAGAATGTTTTGATTAAAAAAAAAATGATTATTGGGTTTAGATTTGAAATTTGTATAAGGTTTTAATTGAAAAAAAAAACCGTTATTTTTATATAACATTACAAGTTACATACAAATTCTAACTATAAACACTTATACAAACTTATTAATAGATCCAACTAAATTGTTAACATTTGTTTCATGAAATGTAGATTAAAGCTTATTTTACCTTTGTACATGATTTTTCGGTAGTTTTTCATTTCGTTTGGCAAAACTATTGAAAATTAAAAAAAAAAAAAAATTACTTTTCTATAGTACACTACCTTCTAAATTCTCTATTAATTTAAAAACTAAAAATTAAATTAAAACATCGTTGTAAGCTTTTCAGCTTGATTTGGATTCTAAAATACACCGATGTTATGATTTTTCTATTTCCCTCTCCCTTACTCCCTCTTTTGATATTAACGGATTTGATACAGGAATGTAAAAAATTATTTTATAAATTAATTTATATTTTTTATTTAACATACCACATTAAAATGGTAAGCAAATACAATTAAAATCAAGGGACGTTTTGTTTTTTTTATCACCCAGAAAATAAATAAAATCCCCAATAGATTCTTACAAATAATTTTTTAACAAATATTACGATACGTGAAGCACATATTTTTAACCCAAAATTTAATTTTCTGAATCTGGTTTGAGCCTTTCAGATAATGAGGACTAATAGATCTGTATTAAATCGTTCGCATTTCATACAGGACTACTACCTACTCAATATGCTGATATCTTTATATAATGACTGTTTAGTATTTAATAATTTACGATTCCACTCGGAACGGCGTAAATGCGTCATTATAATATTCTAAAATAATTGCACGGGGAAATTAAATTACAATATCGTCGAGTGATTTGTCGTTGGAATGTGCTTGGAAAGAAAAATTGTTATTATTTATTGCTATTCAGATCGTAAACAAAATACGAATATAACAATTAACAAACTCAGTGTTCACCAATATCGCCGAGTTTGGAATTCGCCGGAAAAATAAAACGACAATATAACGTTAATTTATAGGTAGTTATATTCCATAGCAAACAAACATCGTAACCCAGAGGAGCGGCAAAACGTTTGCAAATTCGATTTTTAATATTTAATAGTATCTCGTAAATAAATTAAAACTATAATCAATGTCTGATAGGGTTTTCATAGTGTTTCACGGCGAATTGAATTATTCATGGGGGAAAAAAACAAACAAACAAAAAATATTCTTTATTCATTAAATTGTATTACCAGACAAAAATCTCCGTAAACGTATATATATATATACACACACAAATAACGCATACGCAATTATTTGTTTGATAAATCACGGTCCGGATTTATCATTAAACATCAAAGATGTTTTAATTACTAGTATACAAACTTGGAAATCGAATTTCAATGTTTTAAAATTAATTATGTATACTGCTGAATATCGAATTATACGGTATTAACATATTTAATTCGATTCGACGAACATTTCCTAAAATAATAATAATTACACTCCAGCGTTTCTCGATAAAATACATTTAAATATTTTGTATTCTCTGGATTTTTTTATTTTTTTTTTTTAATTTCCCTTTTGTATCACATTACGAACATACGCGTCTCAAGCGATGAGTTTAGAAAATTTCGAATCGAATTTCGGAGTGTTCCAACGTGCTGGAGAAGCATCGATGATAAATTGATAATATACCGTCACTCTGTTCGATACGACAAGACGACGAATAATTATTCCTCTTTTTTTTTTTTTTTTAGGCCTAAAACGACGGTCCGTTTAGGCGCATCGTATGACATTCTACTGCTATCCCGTATCCGTAAAATCCGTTCATATATCTGGCGACGCGTTAGATTAGATAGTATACTTGGATCTTTTATCACGGTATCGTAACGTCTTTTCCATGAGATTCACCTCTTGGTTTCTCGCCCGTTTTCTTTTTTCCATGAGATGTCCATTTCGTTTCTTCCAGTTTACGAAACGTTGTACGCTCGATTCATCGTAGAGTTTCTTCGGGGGTTGTTGTTATATGAGTTCTTTTCCCGAAACTTTCCAAATCCTTATTATGCACTGGCTCGTTTACATTGGAAAACAGCTTTTATTTTTTATTTTTTGTAATGTGCGCATTTGGCAGTCGAGACAACGGACGAGCTTTGCATCGAACCAGGCCCTAATTTACCTATTTGTAGTCTCAGTACAATTTACAATTTAGGGCCCCAAACAGTTCATCTCAACTTTCTTCAAAGCTAAAATAAAACTTATGCATAATTTATTTTATAACTAATGTTGTATATAACTTGTGGCTTATTAGTTATTCGTTGGAGGCTTTGAGTGGTTTTGAGGAGGCTAAGACCCCCTAGATCCTACCTCTTTGTGACTATATATCTTAGATTAAAATTGTATTATTTAAAACATGATTATTTAATTTACAAGAACACTTTACTTTTTCAATACGTCTAGTTAAAGTTTAATAGATACTTATTTAAGTACACACAAATTAAAAAGAAAACATTTTTTAAAAAAAGGACATTTAGTATTTTTGATTACTACACTTATATCAAGCGAAATGTTTTTATGTCAAATTTGATTTCAGTATTGACAAATCTTTCCTTTTGGATGACCCATTGCCACATTTTGAAATACATGTGATATTTTTATATCTTTTTATGCTTTTAAGTTGGCCATCGGCATTACTTGATATTTGACGAGAACATATTAAACTATGAAATTGAAACCATTATTTTGCAAAATTATCGGGATTCAAATTTAATTCGTTTACATATTATATTGATTGGAAATTTCTGTATTGGTTGTTAATTTTATTTCCATCAGAATTTTTGCTAAATAAAAAAATATTCATTATATTATTTTAGATTCTGAACGAAATGAAAAAGCTAGTGTTTTTACAATGATGTTTATTTTTTTTTTCTGTGTACAACTTTTCGTATAGAAATACTTGTCCAAAAGTTTCGATCAATAACTTTTTAAAACCCGATTCACCTCTAGATTATACTTAAAAGAGGTCATTTTTTGAATTTCTCAATTCTTCAATGTTTTTTTTGAAAAAACTACCCAAAATTTGACAAAAACGACTCGAAAACCATCATTTTTTGATCAGAATTTTA
>JAIPRM010002438.1:20482-30507 GCA_025469315.1 Stegophylla sp. TES_Ste_2020 | reverse complement strand
TTGGAAAAAACTACCCAAAATTTGACAAAAACGACTCGGAAACCATCGATTTTTGATCCGAATTTTATAAAAATTTAAACATAGATATAGAAATCATATAAGAAAGATTTTGGAGCAAGAAAATTTTGAAAACGTAAAAAAAAATTTTTGGACATTTTTCTAAATTTTTTTTTTCTCATTTATTTTTATATTATTAACTTTCCTCGTTCAGAATCGTTTTATTGAAGAAACTATTTATATCGTTTCATTAAAATTAAATACACCCGTCAAGAGAATCCCACCCGTCGTGCGAAGTATGTCCGGCTCTTTTCTTCTTCTTTTAACATTTGAACACGTTTTCGTGTGGAAATACACTAGTCTGAGAGTTTCGACTAGCAATTTTTCCAATCTTAATATGCCTCTGTATGGCATTTTTGAGAGGAGATCTTTCGAAATTCTCAATAATTCCATCAAAATTTGGGAAAAACTATCCAAAATTTGATAAAAAAAGACTCGGAAACTATCTCTTTTTTCAATCAAAACTTTATGAATAGACAGTAGTTTGTGAAAAAGATTTTGGCGCGAGAAAATGTTGAAAACGTTTTGAGAAAAAATCGTCTTGAATAAACTCGAAGCGTACTGAACAGAGATATATCGTTTGTTTAAAATTCAATACACTCACAAGAGTGTCCCGCCGGAGGAGCGAAGAAAACAAAAAAGTGCAAAGTACGTCCATTTTTTTTTTCTTTTTTTTTTTAACGCGTTTTGTTTTCGCCATTCGACGGGTTTCGAAAGTATAGACACGCGCATTCGTTTTTCACGATTACCGACGAATATTGTCAGCAAATATTTATTACATTTCACCTCGTCCTCCTATGACTCATTGTATTAATACGTAATGAAGCTCAGCACCGGCGGTGGTGTAGGCGATTTAATCCGTATTTAAAAATATTACTTAATCGCCAAAAAAACCATTCGGTTTATTTGTAAACCGTGAAAATACACGAGGTCATTGTGTTACACCTCACAATAACTATTTTATTAATAATTGTAGCCGTATCGACCGCGTGAGCGTTTAACGAAACACTCGGATTTCGCCCCGAAGGTATATTATTATTATAATTTTTATTGTAATATAAACTCGAATTGAAGAGAAATTATTTGGCGGAGGAGCGTCGGAATAATACAATGTTTTAAGTAAAATGTAATGTATGGACTTTTATAAATTTTTAATCGTCAACAAACAAAAACCCGCGGACATACCTCGCACAATAGGTATTTTTCACTGCTCGGACTTGCAGGTGGGTGTGTCAAATGTTAATTGAAACGATAAGTAAACCGTTTTGTTCGATAAAACTATTCACAGAGCGACTGAAAAGTGCTGGAAAAGAATATTGAAAAAAAAAATTCACACATTACACATTTCCTTTTTCTTTTTTTTTTATATATAGGTATACTTCTTAATTAACAATCTTCTATCTATAATCAAAATTTTCATAAAGATTGGATTAAAATCTATAGTTTTAAAATAGTTTTTACCAGATATTAGAAACACCATTTGGGAATATCGAAAAAGTACCATTTAGATAATCGAATCCGGACTCAAGAAGTATCTGGTCGCGAAACATTTGGATATATTTTCTATACGAAAAGTAATATACATAAAAAAAAAAAAAAAAAAAAACACTATTCAAGTCAGAATCTAATATCAAAACGGTTTATCAGAAACGTTATCTGATTAAATTTTTTAATTTTCGAATCGTAGTGACAGTGGGGCGAGCATAATAATATGTACTTTATCCAGCAGTCGCAAGAGGAGGAGGAGGAGGAGGAGGAGGAGGAGAGAAGCGAATAAGTCAGACGACGCAGAGAGTCATAACGCGTTAATACGTTATAATGATGTACACTCGTCGATCGTTATTGTATTACACTCACTCTCATACACACACACACGCACACAAACACATATACGTACACGCGTTTATGCCGCCTTGTTGCCATGTGTATTACCGATGAACTTTCTTGAGCCGCGGCGGCAACGACCTTGAGAATGATTACGTTTAATTCTTCCTGTGTATAATAACATTATAATATGTATACACCGAGATATTATGTTTATGTATACGCGCGAGTGGCACCGATGGGAAAATGTGATGAAAACACGCGCGTGCGCGCACCCATTGAGTATGTTGTAGTAATAATAATTATTACTGTGTGCCTATTGAGAGTATTTCAAACGTTGCACGTGGACAAAACGATGAAATACAATCGTTCGCAC
The DNA here is from genome assembly GCA_025469315.1 of Stegophylla sp. TES_Ste_2020. Lineage (NCBI taxonomy): Eukaryota > Metazoa > Arthropoda > Insecta > Hemiptera > Aphididae > Stegophylla > Stegophylla sp. TES_Ste_2020. The sequence continues at coordinate 28,250 of JAIPRM010002438.1, read as the reverse complement.
ATTATGCACGTTGTGATTTTACGATAATACATGCACGTTATAAATGTCACTTCAAAACGGGGAGGTGGTTCTTAGGGTTGGATCCGCAAGAATTTTTATTTTCAAAACATCCCTCGGAAAACTAGTTTTGTGCGGGTTAAATTCGCTTAGAACAGTCAATCGTGTAGGTCGACAAAAATACATCCCCTACGTGAGTATAATAATTCGCCACCCCTAACGGAAAAGAAAATAGGTAACTGCTTTTTTCAAGACAGCCAATTATTAAAGTCGAAAACGTGATAACAGTTCCTATTCTGTTTTTGTTATATTATTTGTGTAACAGATTTTTATTTTTTTTTTTTTATAATTTTTTAACGTAGTATTTGTATGAAAAGTAATCATTATACTATACATAGAAAACTCTATCAGAATATGCAGTGATAATCGGGTAAAGGTAAAGTGAAGTTTCTGTTGCTTTTGTTTTCGTTGAGCTGTTAAAGCTTCTCCCCGTTCTTTCCTTTCTACACCATAACACACGTTTGACGTCACGGAAAGAACTTTCCGAGAGAACTTTCGCGCGCGCACGCGCGAAATCATATGGGTTTGCGGTTCAACACACTCGCGCTCGGCGTTTTTGCGCGACGCCGTTCAATGACCTCGCGCGAGCGGCAGCCTCCTCTGGCGGCGGCGGCGGCGGCGGCCGAATTTTTTTTTTTTCATCTTTCCCCAATCGTCACCGCCGCCATAATATTTATTTATTGTTGTCATAACGCATGACGCATGACGTATGTGAGTGTGCAATATTCGAGTGATAATATGCCGTCACGATTCGTCAATCACGCAGACGAATTCGCGAATACCCGTCTTGTCTTCCCCCGCGCCGGTGAACCTCCGGGATATAAATCGGTCTCGCGGGGAAATCTCGCACGCTTTTGTTTCCTTAACTGTTGCGCAAAATCTCTATTGTCCTATGTGCCCGACATTTGCGGATCCAGTACTTTATTAATTGATCAAATATACGTATATAAAATTAATATATTTTCACTCTCTTTAAACACATTTTTAATATGTATTTTAAAATTTCTGGGGGGGGAGAGATCGCCCCTACCTCCCTCCCCTTGGATCCACGCCCGGTACCAGAGAGTTTATGCCACCGCACTCGATAGTTATTATTATACCGTCGAACCGAACGGGAAACTCGCCATTCGTAACTCCACCCCGGGTTTGGTGGATTCTAGCATGATGATGTTCGACCCATCGATGAAGCAAGACCATCCGCAACTATCTGATTCCGTCAAGGCTCGAATAGTTCACTCCCCTCATCGGCCCATCATCTCCGACGTCGCCAAAATAAGGTCAACTTCTCGAAACTTGATCAATATTTATGGCCACAGACATATATATGCTCAAATGCCAACGCATCGACCCGCAGACATTCATCTCTCAAGCTGGAATTCAAGGCTCGGGGAATAGAATACAACGATCAAAGCAAAGTCCTAACGGGAAACGAGAACGATGCTGCAGTTCAGATGACGAGCGAATCCTCAGTTCGGGGAAAAAAAAATGTTTTGCAAATTGTTTCAGGTCAATCTTTCTCTCGGAATTCGAGGCGGAAAACTCGAATTCGTCATGTAAAGACTTAAAAGACAAATGTATAAAAGGGAAACGTTTTTAAGTTCGTTCCTCGACGATAGGGTATCGAAATAAAGGGACACTAAAAAAAGATACGTTGGCATAATTTATATATTACATCGATTTTTCAACAAAAATCTTTTATAACATCAACTTTCATTATAAAATTGGTAAGCTCCAAAACCAAAAAAACCCTTAAAAGTTATTAATTTATTATAAACAAAACATGAGCATATTTTTTCTAGAAATTCTTAGTAAGGTTTGACCCCTAAACCGCACATTGTGCAATTGTCGAATATTGACAAAGGATACCGCGGTATGCAAAACAACGTTACCTATATTGTATAAAACGAGGCGAGACTAACCTGTGCATTATTCCCATGTCGTCGACCAGCTGTTGCATGACCAGAACCGTGGAGCCCAGGTACGGGTGTTGTTCCGGCTGTCCCTGTACCAGCACGGACACGGCCGACCCGTTCTCCGGGTCCTGCTGGATGGTGATGCCGGGCGGCAGCGATCCCTCGGGATTCTGCGGATCGTAGATGATCGTCTGCTGCGGATCGGTGCCCGGTATGTATATGACCGTTTTCTGGTTCAGCGGATCCTCGTGGTGCTGCTGATGTTGGTGATGATGGTGCTGTTGCTGTTGTTGTTGTTGTTGATGATGCTGGTGCTGGTGGTGTTGTTGGTGGTAATCGTCGGATGAGAACTCGTCCACGCTGACCGGCTGCATGGTTGCCAACATGACGGGCGACGTGCTCTCGGGCGGCATGTCCTGCACCGCGGACGGCGACATCACGGCGGTCTGCAACGCGTGCGGCGGCGACACGCCCGGCGACTCTTCCTTGCACTGCACCGGTATGAGCATCGCAATGGGCGGCGAGCAGCCGGCATGCGACTGCTGCTGCTGCTGCTGCTGCTGTTGTCCGTCCACTGCGGACGACATTTGCACCGACCGTATTTTACTGTGGACGACTACGGTCACCTGTCGATCGTTTTCTCCCGTCCGATGTCCGCACGCGTCTCCTCTATAACACACGTTTACCAACTGTTTTCGCGCGCCTCAGTTCTGCACACCACTGCTGCAGGTTCCCGCGTCGCCGATCGTTTCGTTCCACATCGTGTCGTATCGAAGTGTCTTCTGAAAAAAATCAATAACGTTGTAATTATAAGAAATAGGTACACGAACAGGGGGAGGGGGGTCTAAGTGAATCGAGTCTCAACTATTAGGCATAAATCGATTCCCAGTGAACTTCATGTACAACAACCCGAATGAGCACAGTTGCAAACAAACAATTGGAATTCTTAAAAGTACTCCATTTTTTCTCTTCTCTGTATTGTATTCTAATAGCCTAAACATGTATTATTAATTCTTATACTTATCTGTACTATTTACCCCTTTGGGGTGTTATTTATATATAAATAAATAAAATAAAAAATAAATAAATTAAGCATGTAAGCATTGTGTGTGTGTGTGTGTGTTGAATTTTAAAGAAATGATTACTTCAATAAAACGACCCTGAACAGAGTTTACACGAATATCACGTTAACATTTATTGAGTAATGTGTTACCATGGCTACAATACTCACCAGGTTACCATGGTCACAATGGTTAATATAGTTACCATGGTCACAATGGTCCCAACAATCGGCCTCAATTATCCTGTCAATGGTAACAATAATCTTGACAATGACAAAAATGGTCTCAATAATGGCCAGAATAGTTTCAATATTGTCCAAAAATCAAAGCGACAAGTGTCAACCCTTTGAAATAATGCGAATTTCGGAAAATGCAAAGAATAAAGTACCATCTAGAGCCGAATTCTGATTCTAAGAATAATGATCGAAGCTTTGGGATAAGTTTTTCTAAAAACAAAATAAACAAATAAAAGACAAACTTCATTATAAAATTATAAGCTTTTTCGCTCCGCTTAGAATCTAAATATAGTACATCTGCTCGTGGTCACATGCTCGTGGTTTTGTAGAACATTATTGAAATTAACGTGAAAATTTTGGTACACAAATTAATGATCATAATATATTATGTCTATAGAGTTCAAGTGAGTTTTTGTAACACAGAGTTGGAATTTTAAAACAAGGACTCAGTGGTTTACTTAAAAATATCGCTTGGATTTCCAACCCCAATTAGAAACTCAGAGACACAACTAGTTCAAAAGTCGAGCTGACATCTACATGGCATATTATTATTATTATTATTATTATTATGTATTTATACACTAGGAGTCTTTGTCTTTGGATAAATAATAATAATATAATGTTTTGCACGACGGACAAAATGGAAACGCAAAAAACATAAAACGCATTAAATTTGTATATATATATATAAACAGATACACTCTACCGTTACACATTACTGTATATATATTTAATTACAAGTATGCGTATAGCTTTCAAATGTATATACAACATCTATACGTACAAGCGTATTATTGCATTCGTCATTTATGTGCCACGTCAATAAATCTTTTCGAGATCGAGAAAACTACAGGCCATAAAAGGCTGCGCAGTCACTGCAGCGCCGACGACAGAGATCGTTATGATTTTTTTTTTTTTTTATTATTATTATTCTGCAATAGAGAGACAGTAGTTATGGAAACAGTCACCAACATAGGTACACGTGTACACACGATTAAAATATTTAATACCAAATGGCCAAAACGATAATAATAATATAGTAATATTTCGACATGAGATATAATTGCCGTCGCGACATTTCTCAACTGAACATTAATTCTCGATGTGTTATATATATATATATATATATATATATATATATATAGCTGAATATATTTTACGACTCGAAGACATTTGTCGTAAAAAAAAAAAAAATAAATAATAATAAAAATATTTAACTATAAACCGAATGTAGCGGGCGTATGTAAAAAAAAAATGAAAAATAAAAGTAATAAACGACACAAGTGATCTGTTAAATAGTTAAATGAACTGCAAAAGTGTTACGTTTTGCAACCGGTGTCGTAATGGACGGACGAAATAATTTACTACCTCGATTACAAGAGGACAGAGCAGAGGTCTTCAACCCGCAAGCCGCGCATGTGGCCCTCGTATATGTCTTTATCTATTTTCAAAAAAAATTTTTCAATTTTTACGTGTAAGCCCGAGTAATTACAGCTAATGGTAACCATGGTAACATAGCAATTATTGTTACGTAGTTATATTGTATAATAACTGAACTTCTGCTCGGAATCGTTTAAAGGAATTATTAATCGTTTCTTTAAAATCCAAAACACCCACCAAGAACATCCCACCCGAAAAGCGAAGTGCATCCATGGTGCATAGTCCGTCCGGTCTTTTTTGACATTTAAAACAACGGTGGTAATTAATATTCCGAACACACTGCGAATTCCTACGCGTAAATCAAACTTAGTTGAACTCGTATTATATCGCAATTGATTTCCACATTATTATATGTAATATTATAATAAACTAATCCGGTATTAGCGTTTCGTATGAGTTTACATTGCAATTACCTATTTATATTATGTTACAAAATTCAATTTCGAAAAAGAAATAAGAAATGAATAGATAATATTTCGCCGCACGATTTACGCAATTATTATAGACACATACATAAGTGTTTTTATACTTACGAAACGAGATCACGGAGAAATTTAAGGATTTAAGGATAAAGGCAATTTAAAAAAAAAAAAAAATTAATCGGGACCGTAAGAACAAAACCGTAACAAAAAATTCGGTGCCGCTCGTAATACAATTACTCGCTATTCTTATTTATTTATTATTATTATTATTATTTTTTTTTTTGACGTACAATGGAATAATGCTTTTTTTTTCTTCGTTTTTTATTGCCTCAAAGCATCGACGCGCGTTAGACCGTAACAGTCTCAAAACACGATAGGCGCCAGGACGACTAGTAGGCAAAGCGTGCTGCTTTATTATTATTATTGTTATTCTTTTCTCTCTCTCTCTCTCTCTCTCTCTCTCTCTCTCATTATCGATAGAAATTTTCGAAAACACATTTTCTGACTCACAAGTTCGAATGACAAACTTGTTCACGCCGAGAAGTAACAAACATCACTTTTGATTTTGGTTCGAAACCATTAGGAAATATCCGTAGCATTTTTTATTTCATTGCACGCCGTCTTGGCGGTTTACGGTATTTTATATGCTGATTATACTAGCTGGAATAGAGCGACGTCATACACATACATATAATATTACATATATCCAATCCGAAATTCATCACACGGTGTATTCATATGGCAAATTCAATAAAACGTCATTGACAGTATAATTTAAATATCAGGGAACACACGTTTGCACAGATATATAATGTGTTATATATATTACATAATAAATGCTTTATAATAATTTATAGCGGTCGCGTTGTATACGGTTTAGATCGTAATCGTAAATAAACAATCGATCTCACGGCTGTTGTCCGATGATGTTACTCGAGATCCGATTTGAATTGCCACGATTACATTATATACAGGGTGTGTATCATAAAGATCCGAAATCTTTCAATACAATAATTACAGTCTAAAATATTGTCAGGTCATATTCAAATTATTTGGCAGAAAAAGTAATTCCGATAACACTAATGTCCTCTTATTGAGTATTATATAATTATCGCAGTCTCCGGTTCATAAATTCCAAAAAATTAACTCGCGACATATGTTAGATTGGATTTTGTAGATTCCAACGATTTGTGTGTGATTTATCCAATAATTTATCTATTTAAATTTATGATTTACATTTATGTGATTTGTGTGTACAGACGCATAGAATTACGAATTAAGTAACACAAGAACACATTTTTCGCGTAAGCCTCAGTTCGATTCTCAACTGCGAAAAGCATCGTAGATTGACTTTTCTAAACGAATAATGTAATTCCTTTGTCGCGAACGATTGAGCCTATTCAAAATAATTTTAGATGTTAGAAGGCAGTATAGTATAGTATGATTAGTATGTACACATTTTATAAATGAAGAAATACGGTGCATATCAACAAAAGTTAATCTGTTAGGTACAACTGATTTGCGCCAAAATAAAAAAGGTTCGTTTTTTCCCACATCCATTTTGAACTACATTTACAGGCGCTAACAATTATCAATCTCATATTACCAAATATTAATTAAAATTAAGAATTTCTTGTACTTTATTTCATGAAATATGGTTATGTTTATATCAGACTAGGTTTCGGTTTAAATTCGGTAATAACAATAATAATAATAATAATAAATAAACATCATTGTGAAATTGTTGGTTTCACAGCTTCTCTCTGAATCTAATACTATTAGATACTGTGCAGACATGGATGAGTAATTGTAATTTGATAATAATTGTCAAAAAATAAATAAAAATATTTTCATGGATCAAATTGTATGTACCTAATGATAATAATTAATAAGTACCAAATTTGTTTGTGAGATGGCTATGCAGGTAAATGTGGCGCAAAATTTGGGATATAGGGTAAAAACGAGGAATATTTTTTATTTTTATTTTGGAGCGCAAACGGAAGAGTCCTCAAAACAGAATTATCAACAATACGATTAATGATTCAGAAAAATCGTGATCTACGTCAAGCGTTCAATCTTCCCTTAAAATGTCTGACGTCTTTATCGAATTAATCACGATCGTCTGAGATTAGGTTATGTATGAAGACGTGAAAACGTGATTTTTAATGTATCTCGCAGGGAATCACGATTCGCAATGCAAATAATTAGCAAAAAATATGACCGTTAAATTAAAAAAAAAAAAAGCCGGACATACTTCGCACAATGGGTGTACTTCGCACGACGGGTGGTATTCTCTTGACGGGCGTATTAAATTTTAAAGAAACGATAAATCACTTCTTCAGTAAAACGATTTTGAACGAAAAAAGTTAATAATATAAGAAAAAAAAAATGTTCAAAAAATGTCCAAAAATATTTTTCACATTTTCAAAATTTTCTCACGCCAAAATCTTTTTTATAGGATTTTCTATCTATGTTTAAATTTTCATAAAATTCTTATCAAAAAATTATGGTTTTCGAGTCGTTTTTGTCAAATTTTGGGTAGTTTTTTCCCAAAAAAACATTGAAGAATTGAGAAATTCAAAAAATGACCTCTCTAAAGTACAATCTAGAGACGAATCGGTTTTCAAAAAGTTATTGAT
>JAIPRM010002438.1:0-20382 GCA_025469315.1 Stegophylla sp. TES_Ste_2020 | reverse complement strand
AAGAATTGAGAAATTCAAAAAATGACCTCTCTAAAGTACAATCTAGAGGCGAATCGGTTTTCAAAAAGTTATTGATCGAAACTTTTGGACAAGTATTTCTATACGAAAAGTTGTACACAGAAAAAAATAGAAAATAAACATCATTGTAAAAACACTAGCTTCTTCACTTCGTTCAGAATCTAAAATTATACTATTTAAAAATATTATTGAAATTACATAAAAAAAAAAAAAATGGGTATACAAAATATACATACACTGCTAGCGTCCGACGAAAGATGGACAAAAAGAAAACAAGACTTTATTTTCCCCCGAATAACCGACTCGTATCGTGTAGTAAATACACCATCATCATCATCATCATCATCATCACGTGTGTTGCTCACATGGTCGTACACCACTACACCACAACGAATGCGAGAATACAAAAATACTATGATAATATACGTGTGGGTAAAGGGCAGCCGCTCGACAGCTGCTGCAGGTGCGAATCGAGCGGCGGCGAGAACAAATCTCGGGGAGCAATAAAAACCGAATAGTTTTTATTATTATTATTATTATTATTAATAATATTATCTTCGTGACTACGTCCGCGCCGCCGTTTGGTGTGTTCATATTATTTTATTTTATTATTATTATTTTTTTCATACAATATAAATAACACGAGAGGACGTGATCGACGGACGCGGATGGCGCAAAATAAAAAAAAAAAAAAAACCCTATCCGATTTCTAGTATTTCTACGCGTGTATACGAAACGACGAAAGAACGGTCTGCGTATGACGGCCGTGTACCAGTTTCCCCCCCCCCCCGTGTGATAAGAAATTATGACCTAACAATTTCAAAAGTACGAATTTTATGACATTCACAAATGCCAACTTTGAAAAATAAAAATCTTAAAAATTTAGAATTAAATAATGTATTCATATACTGATAAACGAACAACGTCATGCAAAGTGCAAAAGACATGTGAACAATTTATTATAAACAAACAAGTTAGTAATTAGTTTTGACATTTTACTTAGTCGAAATACGTAACTAATACATTATTTATTTTCATTAAACAGGGCGGTCAATTCATTGACACTCAATGTCTTTTCATTTAATTTTTCATTTTCAATGGTTGGTACTTATTTTTTTTTTTTTTTTATGTTACAGAATAAAATTTTAGGTTATAATTTCTTGTCACTAGGGGTAAACTGGTAGAGTATGACATTAACGACGATGAGATAATATTAATATTATATAGGAGAATGAGAAGAAAACGCGCGCGGGCCAAGGTCGTTGATCGCGAGCGTTTATTTATTTGTATAACGGCCGAAGCGATCGTAGTCGATAATATATTATCTGCTTGCCCGATTATGATAATAATAATAATAATAATGTATACGGTCGAGCGAAGAGAAGTCATCGCGTTAGTCATCGAGAAACGCAAGCGAGAAGAAGAACGTGTCGGTCGAAGCGGCGGCGGCGAGGCTGCAATTGGCAGCGGTGAAACGACCTGACGGCGGGGCAATAATGATAATAATAATAATAATAATAATATGCAAATTTAATGGCCCGCACGAAAAGATACTCGGGAACATTATTACAATAACCGACCGGCGGCGGCGCGAGATTAGGAGGTTGTATATTATAATACATATATACAAATCTCATATTATTTAGGTAAACGGTTGCTGTGTGGTGGTGCAGTTCGATGGAAGAACAGACAAAAATATATATATTTTGTGTGTGTATGAGAGCATTAGAGGCAATAGGAGACGGGGGGGGGGAATCGCTTTTACGATATTATACCGAATACATAATATTTTTTTCTCGATTTTTATATTATTATTATTTTGTACGTCATATTATATAGGTAAGTATGTATATGTAATATTAAGTAGTGTTTATAACCACAGCTTAAATAATAAAACTAGACAACCGACTCGACTCGAATTGTGTTGTCTTGTGTTGAAGTCCGGCAAAATGGCCGACTTTTCTAATCAAACAGGTCTCACACGGTGCTTACGATTTCTTCGTGGATAAATTAATTTAAAATGCGATTTGACAGACTTCAGGACCACGGATTTTGTCCATGACAAAATCCAAAATAATTATGTTCGTATTTATTTTTTTCATTATTAATGTTTCATATTATATTTTGTAAATACCTATGTTTGATGAATTGTTCCTGAGCACACTTGACTTGCTTGTTTTATAAAGTTACTTCGATTTTTACTCTCACCAAATGTCTTTTTTTCAACGGATTTCTAATCGAAAGACTGCAAAATCTACAGACCATTTTATTTTCAAAGTCAAATTGTATAAACTATACAATGCGCGTACAGAAAGTCGGCTGTGTCTATAGTTGTATGGCTATCGAAACTCCAGAACATTGTAATGAGGACAATGAAAAATAAACGGATTGACGACTGCCGAGAGATCCCCGAGAGCCGAGTTCCTTCAAACCACTCGGAGCCTACCCCCAGATTTTTTGAAAATTACATAAGGTTAAAATGCCAGGAGGGATGAATCGGTGAAATTTACATGCCCCCCACCATAATAAAAAAAGTTTATCCTAGTTTTGCTAAATGCGAAATAGGAATTAATAATGATATTAGCGCGCGCACCCGCAAACGTAAAACGTGCGAATGGACAATAATTATTATTATTATTATTTATTTCTCCAGTAGAGTTTTGGCGGTTTTTCGGCCGCGTACGTATGTACACGCACACACGCACGCGGTTTGTACCGTAGTGTGCGATCGGTCTTTGTTGTTCTCCTCCTCTCACGTGTGCGCGTCCGTATACAATATAATATAGGTATGGAAAAAAATAAATACACACTGGCACACAGGTAGTATAATAGTATTATATAGTAGTAGTCGTACGTTGCCAAGTTTATGACCCCGCCGCCGCCACCGACGCCACTGCCGTGCCTGCACCACCACACCGATCCCATACAAACGCGTCTCTACATATACGTAGGCACACAGGTGCGGTGTATAATAATAATAATAATAATAATAATAACTATGAGACGAGGGTCGAACAAATTTCAAAACGCGTTAGGGGTGTACTTCGAATTTTTCCCAAGCCGAAAAGTCAATTTTTAAAAAAAAAAAAAACCGTTAAAGAAATTGACATAGCAGATATAACATGAAAGTAGTGGAGTACATTAATGTAAATAAATATTAGTTTCTGCAGAATTAGAGACCTCTAGAAAATTCGGATTATGATTAATATGTTAATGTTAGGTATATAATCAGCTGTACCAAATAACATATAAAAAGTATATATTATTTCTGCCATTTGTGTTACTGTTCGCAATTGTTTTTTTTTTTTGTAAAGAAATTACTTCTTGTTTTCGTAAGTTATAAGTTGTAAATACAACGGGTAATTCGTTCAACAAAATAATAATAATAAAACGGATATACTACTTGTATTTAATTCTTTATACGATTCGCACAAAATAGATAAGTGCAGGACAGATATGCTAGTATTAATTACGTAAATAATTCTTGTATTAACAATATTTAATTGAAAACATATTAACATACAAACATTTTGAACTCGTTCAACCACGTTAAATCGCTTAAAATAAAACACTTCACAAAAAAAAAAAATTAAAATTAAATTATTGCACATTCGGCAGCGTCCGGCGGCCATTTGTGCATGACGTATAATTTTAAGTGATCAGAAAACAATCGAATTTCATTTAATACCTATCTATTATAATGAGTACGATCGTTTTAATTAAATATATCTCCGAATGAATGAATCGGAATTATCGGACGCACAAATTTTCATATTATTATCGCATGTATTAATTACAATATTATAAAGGTAAGTAGAAATAAACACATACTGTGAAGTACATATTTAATAATATACATAATATAACTCATTAAATCACGCGTTGCATTAATTAATGCTGAACGTTTTATAAATAATTTTGAATCAAGCGATACTGCTGCAGACAGATTAATTAATGATGGACACAGGGCAGAGTTTTCTCCAACCTCGTCCCATGCTCGTTCCGCGGGTACAACGAACAAAGTACACCGAGAGCTTAATGACGCGATTGCGTTTTAAGAGACCAAAATTGGAAATTGAAATTTCATAAAAAAAAAAAAAATAGACCGGTAGATTTTCATTTTTTACGACCGATTTCGAAAACCTCAAAGCATGTAACGATGCAAAAAAAACTAAAAGCGTTTGCCACAAAGAAAACAGTATTGCTGCACGAAGGACCGGACTGCTACTGACATTGGCAGTCGGTTAACATATCACGGAATATTATGTTATAACTGTAAAAATAAGTTACAATGCTCGATAATAAAAATCAGGCCTGATTTAGTATGATTCGATCAAATCAAAAAGTTTCAAAACGTTTTAACGACAATATACACAATTAAGTTAGTTAGTTGAGTAAGTTAAATATAATCATTAAAAATAATTTTGTGAAATCAATTCTATTCAGATCACACTAGCTGTGGTAACATTAGAAAAACATGAGAGCGTTTACCGAAAGTCGAGAAAATGAAGATAACTAGTTATTTATATATTTCGACTTCTGCATTGTAATCCATTTATATTAACAATGCAACGATGAATATTGTGGATAAATATCCCCGTTTGTCCTGTGCGGAATTCGGAAGAATGCACTTGACAGTAAGAAAACAAATATTATTATATATCCAATTTTATTTATACCGAGTTAGCGTTAACGCGAGTTGGCATTACTGTATTTTAAGCGGTAGACCTTTTCCTGTACACGACCGCAAACGTTGAAATAATATTATGTTTTTCAAAAACTTTGTGTAACAAAGAATGTCGTGATTTTGTCGCGCCTACACACGCTTTATCAATGAATTGGCACGACACTAAAAAAAAAAAAAAAAGAAGTGGCAAAGAACGATCGTAAAAAGTGCCTAAATATTTATTATTTGTTTCCATGTTTTTTTTTTTTTATAGCTCAATGACTTGTAAGTTATGACTGGCTTCGGCTTACCAAAACCGATTTCTACAGTTCATATTATATCGATTCCGTATCGTAAAAAAACGACAAGCTATTAATCTGAAAACAAAAATTTGTTTCGAAAAAACACGTGGTTTCTTATGCATGCCACCGCGAAAATGTCAAATTAAGAATTTATTAATTATCATAAACAACGTAAAAAAATGAATATAATAAGTTGTTGTAAATACAAGTTTTTAATGCTCGTTGTTAAAATCGACACAAACGCCGCTTCGTTATTGCATAAATTACATCATCATTATCAGAGGTTGATAAATAATATTATTAGAAATACGTTGAAACGAAAACTATCGCTTATTAAAAATATTGCAATTGGTTATGGAAATATTGAATAAATACCTACATATTAAACAGTCATCACTTATTTAATTCCTTTCCAAAGGTCAAATTGTGCAATAGATTTATCAGACTGACATGCAATCAATATTGACTCTCTTTCTCTTTTTTTTTTTTTTTTTAATAAATATATTATAATCAAATTTTGTAAAATTGGAAATTTCTCTTTACCGTGTGAACGTAATAATTTGTATCAGATTTGCTTTTACACTTTTACACTGATGACATTATTTATTTCACTTTGCATACGTTGTACAGTCGCTGTTATTATGACACTCGATTTGGAGTGAAACTACGCACAAACAATCATCAGCACGTGGTTTTAAGCGATTAACACAACACACAGACGACTGTCGATGATCAACTAGATTCCGGCAAATCGCGCTAATTGGTGCTATCCGTGTTGAAAAAACAGACAAAGATAATGTGTCAGTCCGAATTACACCCCGTTAATGCGCTCGCGATGTACAGTCGAAAATCACCGACGACGACGATTTACGAGCGAGAGAAAGTGACCGAAGGTGTACGGTGAAGTGTACCTATCAGCTCTGTATAATATAATGTGTGCCCGTGTATATGATTAAAATATATTGTGGCGATCGATCTGATCACGAACGTTTCATTAGTTAACAAAAGGAAGAACAGAAAAAAACGCCGCCGCCCGTGTATGTTAAGCGGCGGCGAGTAACCGCCGCCACAGATGGTCGTCTCTCGTACACGATTTATTGTCGAACACACGGCTGTTAGGTTGGGTGGGTAAGTGGGATATTCTTCGAAAAGCATCCCTGAACACGCACGGTTCTTTAATAACACTAATAATGTTGGTCCGCAAATGAAGATGAATTTACGAGACGCTACAAAATAGACAATACAAAATAAATCTGCGGCAGTCTGTTATTATAGTCGTAGGTCTAACACAATATTTGCGGGAAACATTATTTATAACGCATATTATAAGTTAACGAGGTTAGTGAGGTGGTTCAGTATACATATCCACGTGCAATTACTACTGTACTCTAGTTTTTGGTATGTTATTTTCCCACAAAATGTTGATTTAAACTGGATTTCGACTAAATCAATTTGTAAGTTTATTACTTAGATTCTGTGAGTTAAATAAAATTACTGTTCGTACAGCTGACGTTGATTATAGATAACTTGTACAATATTTTATACTATGAAAACAAGCTTCTTCTGTAGGTACATCGTTTTAATTGAACAACCTGTGGTCTTTGTTCACACTTTGAACTTACAGAACACAAAACCAGAAGATAATTAAAGTATCTATGACAGACAACTGAAAAATTTAATATAACCGTTATGATAAGAGGAAATTCGATAGCGGAAAACGTTCTACAACATGAACGGCATTTAATATACATATTAGCAAACGTTTACTGCGAACAGACGGTCCGAATTTCTTTGTTAGCAGATGTTCACTATATCGAATCTGATCACTACCGATCACTTCCTCATAGATATTATATTGAACCGAAAAAGTGGCGATAAATAACGTATTATTATTGAATCGCAGCCAATAGTAACAAGTGAAATTTTGTAGCAAAATATATAGTCATTTGGTTATAATATTAGCAACCACTGTTATATAACTGCTCTGACTGCTGTCTGCGTCGTACGACGAAAATATTATAATATCCCTTGAGAATTCGGTGTAAATTGAATTATTCACGGACGTCCCCGGAACAAGCGGACCTGAACGCCGTATGCGTGACGGGATTTGCGCAAGTGTAGATACACAACAAGTACACACGCCGGAGTGAAGACGGCCGTCACGGACAAACGTCCGGTATGATGAACATACACGCGGATGGATATTATTATGTTAACGACGATAATATGACTAATAACAATAAACGAACGGAAAAAGTAAGAACGCGTTGTTCGTTGGCGATAAATTGAGAATGAAAAATACGTGAAAATATCATGAAAATATCATACGTAAGTGTATACGTCATAATATTATTATATCGTGTTACCTGCACCTATAGATTGTTATTATAATATTATTATATAGGTACATAATGCATATAATATACAACCGCGTGTAATTATCAAACTTAATGTACGCGATTTTATCAGTCTGGTTATAAAAACAATGCAAACAGACAAAAATAAGTCGAGGTCAGTGACGAAGATTGCATTTTTCGAGTAAACCATCAGCTAATTATTGTTGTTATCGCGGCGGCGGCCGACGTGGTGAACGACGACGTAAATAATTATCAATTCACTGACAAAGCGCGGCCAGTCGTCTATCATCAGCTCTCTGCATAATATTATATAAAATTATTATAAATCAACTGGATCGTGTCCCGGTGATGCTCGGTAGTTCATATAGAGATTTACATCAGTGGTTCTTAACAGGTGTTCCGGCAAAATGGCAAAAATCAGTAGGGAAAAAATCCACTCGGGGGTAACGAAATTTTCGGTTTTATCGTCTAAACGTTTACTGTTGTTTTTAATATCGATTATAATATTATAAAACACAACAATACAATATCAGTGGATGACGTATAACCGAGTTACGAAGACGTTAGTGTGCGCCGCCGCTAGCGTTTCGGTCATTCGAAAAAGGTCGTTAAGAACCACTGGTGTTTTTACGTACGTCATGAAACACACCTGTTGCAAACGGATCGATCGGAAAACACGTCAAACGAACGGACCACCGGGAACAAGCGAAACGTTAGACTTCCCCCCAAATATTCTCCACGCTGTCGAAGACTTTAACGCCGTCCACGGAGCGTGATCGAGCGCGGTTTAGGATCTATCGATCGCGCTTTTCACAACAAGACAATATAATATAAACACACGCGCGCACACACACACACACACGTACACTTCTATTAATTATATTATACATCACATGAGTGTGTGTGTGTGTGTGTGTATTATGTGAAGTCGGCGTGTGCATTGTGTCTGCGCGGCAGACGACGGCCGAGCGTGCTACGAGAGGCCCCGGCTCAAGGTCATCACCGCCGCGCCGGTGTCGGAAGTGTCTCTCGCTCGCGCACACGGCCGGCACGTCAGTGGAGCCAACAACGAACAATGGCATGAAGACGCGGCACACATTTCGGGACGCGCGCGTTCAAAAACGGCCATAGAAATAGAAGAAAAAAAAACGGAGAAAATAATAATTATTGTAAAAATTCGATTTAAATTCGACGGGTCGACATATGGTTTGACGGGTGGTCGGCGGCAGGGGAGAGGGGATCGTCGACGTGTGCGCGCAGCGCAAACAGGTGTGCGAAAAAACGCGTGGTCCGCCCGTGAGACGCTCGTCACACCAGCAGCCTCCCCTGCTGCCGCGTGCGCTATCGGTGGTGCGTCGTACACCACTCATCCCCACCGCTACCATGGACGTTTGACGGGTTCCGGTTCCGGTTTTGTAAGAGGATTTTCCGGCAGCACGCGTGCGACCCCTTCGTCGCCCGGGCGCCGCCGCCGCCACGGCTACCGCTGAGAACCAGTTTTTCGTGAGTTTGTGTGTGTGTGTGGTGTAAACAAACACGCGACCACTGGCCGCCACTGCCGCCGCGCAGGGCCCATCTCCGCACGCCGGGCCGTCCGCACACCGGGTCCGGATACTACGGCGACGGCGCAACAGGTTTCGGCCGCATAGTCGTCGTCGGGGGGGCCGCGCGGCCGCGGTCGGTCGGCCGGCCAGTCTCTCGGTCGTCGTGTTTTCAATTAACGCCGACAACAAGTCCTGTCCGTATTAAACGACACGGCGACCGATACGAGCGTGCCGCCGCCGCCGCCGCCGCTGCAGTGTAAAGTCGTCAGCCGCCGCGGTCGTGGTGTGTTACCACGGTATTATGATGATGTATTAGTAATTTTTATTTTATAAATTTTTTCGTTTTGTCTCGATATTAAATTTGTATGAACGCGACAGGACGAGCGGTCAAGCAGTAATAACATATTATATCCGTTGGGTCGTCGTCGTTAACCGAAAATAAATCAAACCGTCGATTACACTTACCCGCTGCTGGATTAATATAATAAACATAATAATTTTTTGTGATTTTTTTTCTTACCTCGGGCCCGGACGTGTGTGTGTGTGTTGGTTGGTGTGTACGATTGTACAAAATCCGTTTTTAAACCGACGGCAGGCAGGCAGACGAACGCGACGACGAGGACGACGAAACGCGCGCGCGCACATGCACTCGACGAATATAAAAACGAATTTTCTATGTTTAATTTTATTTACGGTAACAACAACAACAACAACAAACAATATTGGGCGCGCGTTTTTCTTTTCTTTTTTTTCAATTTTTTCTTTTGCTCTTTCTTCTTTTCGTTTTAATGCGCGCTCTCGTGTGTGTGTGTGTGTGTGTGTGTGTTGTGTGTATGTGATTTCGCTGGCGCGTAAACCGACTTTTTTTCCAATCCGCAGGTGGTGGTGGCACGTCGTCGAGAAAATCGGTTTACAAAAAATATTATTTCATTATTATTGTTTACCGCGACGACACGGAGGAGCCGAACGGGCAACAACGACGGCGGCCGAATACGTGTGGTGCATTCTACGTCCGTATGGCACTGGTCGGATTTCTTATTTAGGAATCGCGCTCGCGCGCGCGCACACACACATTCTTACACACACACACACACGCGTTAGCCGGCTACGGCATTACACGGTATCTCGCCGCGTCTGTGTGCGTGCGGTGCTCGTGTATATCGCGTGTACGCACGTGTGTGTGTATGTGTGTTGGCGTGTACGACGCGCTCTCTGCCCCTACCACATCTACACCGCGTCGCGGTAACGCGGCTCCCCCACCTCTCAGAACCGTTGCACCTGAGCGGCCGCCGCTCGTCGTCTCGGACACGGCCAGCAGCCGCGCCGCCGCTTTGACGTCCAGCCAAGACGTCGCGTGCGCCGTTCGAGCGCGTGCGTGCGCGCGCACCAGCGCGGTGCCATGGCGGCCGCGTCGAGATCGCTGCTGCTGCTGCTGCTGCGTGCGTCTCGTCGCTCGCTCGTGTTCTCGGACACTCCTACGCGTCTTGTGGTGGTGGGGATAAGGAGCGAGAGACGACGGATGAATAAAAACAAAACAGTCGACCGCCGCCGCCACGGTTGATGCAGGTAGTCTGGCGATGGGCTCGCGGGGGCCAAGGGGTCAAGACTATATAAGCGAGTCAGAAGCGGCGGTTTCGTCGGACCCATGTTGTTGCCCCGGGGGATCGAACGCGAGAGGTGCGCGGCGGTGGCGGCGGCGGCGGTGGCGGTGGTCGCGCCGCCGTGTCGGATTCCTCGCCGATAGACACACACACGGTACCTGGCAATTGTACACCGGTGTAAATCTATACGAGTGTAGATCCCATAGATCGTTTAATACGCGTAATAAGAATAATACGGATAATATGGCGATGATCGCCGAGAGGGTGTTGATCGCTCATCACGCTCCTCGACGTCCAACTCTCTGTACAAAGGACTCGACGACGGTAATCACCAGCACACCACGTACCAATTCGAATTTTGTACGTAATAGCAGGTAACCTGTGTTACCGCGACCGTACTGTATTCAATTGCACTCTAGGTACACGAAAAATGATATATGAGTATACGATCAGGATTTAAACGCAATAAAAATCGTCAAAAATTTTTTTTTGGAAAACAGCCGAAAATGCCATTAAAAATCTATATATATATATTCATTGTTTTATTAGGAAATGTATAATTTATTAGTTCATTACAAAATTATAATAGAAAAAATAATGAAAATTAAAAAATCTGCTAGTGATTGGCGACGACGGTTCAGCTAAATTTAAATTCTTGAGTCGTATTAAGTACAAGTATTGTTCAAGTATGTATTAAAACGAATAAAGTGACCGGAAAATACTGAAATATGCTCAAAAAATGAAAAACCACTGAAAAATTTAAAAAAAGCGAAATAATTCAAAAACAAGTTTCGATTTTGATGTCTCTGTTACATGAACTAATTCATGTGCTTGGAAAGCATTGTCTAAATTCACCTTAAAAAAAATTGTGTGTTTTGCACTAAAATCCAGGCCCTATACATAAGATTGTAAAAAGAGTCCTATTATAGAATCAATAAAAAATCTCCCCGTTTTACCTAGAAATATACGTAAATATATATACAGTTCTGAGAGAAGGGACCATAAAGTTTTCAGCTGTGTAGGAGTCAAATCAATCTATAGTCGTTTGGCAGCCATAGGAGTTTCAGAGTGAAGATAATTTTGAATGCACTCATTCAATACAATCATTGTAATATCAACCATTAAAATTGAATATAATAAAAAAATGACAATAAATTAACGTTTGACATCCATGATTGTTATAATCAGATACCAAAAATTAGTAATAACTTAGATATCTAATAATTTACCAACGATATCGTCAATGATAATGTGTTGACGTGAAAACTCTCGACAAAAATAATATTATGTACATTTTTTCATCGGCATGCCTTCGCATTGCATTGATCTTCCTGTTCAAATTATTGTATTATAGCATCAATACCATAAACCTAAACTTCTACAAGAATAATTTTAATTGAAAACCCCGGCGGAATCCCCTGTCGTCAGGCCTATATACATATATCAATTTGTCTAGTTGTAGTTTAGCAACTATCATTGCTCGCGATAAATAGAAAATAATATGAGAAATAATCACATTGGAAAAATTTTAATGAACACTTATTTTTATTTTTATTTTATAATAGTAAACGGGTTAAACCCTTTTGAAATTCTTTGAATATTCAAAGAAAAAAAAAGAAGAAAATTAATACATGATGAATATTAAAGATCGATAGAGGGATCCTCATTGGCCAATAACATTAAACGCCTGATTGGCTCGTTTTTCATATAATTATTCGATCATATAGAGACATGGAAAGGAACATAAAGAACATTTACGGCGAGGAGGGACCTTGAAGTTGAGTAAGGATAATAAATCAGATGAGTCGACGTGACCAGTGAACAGTCCTTTAAGAAACCTTACGCAAAGCATTCGCCTGCGATCAGCTAAAGAGACCAGACCTAATTTAACAGAAACAGAAGAATATTCATGAGGAGGGTGATCAATACCTAACAAAAAGCCAGCGGAACGAAGGAATCGGCGCTGAACTCTTTCAAGCTGGAGAGAGCCGACAACAGTAAAAGGACTCCAAACAACCACACCATATTCTAATATAGGACGGATTAAAGTACAGTAAAGTAATTTAAAAGACGAATCAACTTTAAAATCCCAAGTCAACCTATTGATAAATCCAAGAGTTTTCAAAGCCCTACAACAAACCATGTCAATATGAGGTCGGGGATCAAGTGAACTGGTAAATTTAAAACCAAGATCAATAACAGTTTTATCGGCACGTAAGATTTCAGAACCTGAAATATTATAGGAATGAATTATTGGTGAACGATTACGTGTGTAAGTAAAAATGTTGCACTTTGAAATATTTAAAGACAAACCAATATTTTGAAACCATTTGACAAAGCTATCAAGGTCATTTTGAAGATGAAGACAATCATCAATAGAACCAATACGCGTGTAGAGCTCAATGTCATCAGCGAAGCATAGAGTACGAGAATAACGCAAAATATGATTGATATTATTGATAAAAAGAGAAAACAGTAAGGGGGACAGGTGACCACCTTAAGGAACGCCAGAAGATGCTAGGAACAATTTAGATTTGGTTCCAAAAATATTTACCCATTGATATCGATCACTAAGATAAGAGGTGAGCCATGAAAAAAAAGGCTCACCGAAGCCGTAAGAGCAAAGAATTTTAATCAGGACTTTATGATTAACCGAATCAATAGCTTTGTTGAGAGATTCTATTAACACTCTTTCCCTCCTACCCTACTGTGGCAGTAAAGTTATGGCGAATACTATGATTCAGTGGAGTTCAACACTCGTTATATTATGTGTAGTAATTGATCAAAACGTAAAAACTTTATATAAATGATAAAGTTAGCACTTATACTAAAATACTGAATAATCATCAAATCGTTAGAGCAATCTACCAGTCTATACGAATTCGAGTATTATAGCATAACAAGTGATTTAGGTACATAATTTTTACAAAAACTAGTGGATCGCACGGAAAAGGAATCACTGTTAGTAGACTATAACGTACAGTGACGACACCATCGTATTCCGGGTTAGTTGAAAATCGAAGGATTTTAGCTAAAATTTCTAATTAAAAAAATAAGTAAATACAAACAAGTAGTATTTATGAATATTATGTCTACCGACAAAAATAAATAAACATTTACAGTTGTCTGTAATGCGCAGAGGAATGGAATTAATATAATAATGTTCTTCTGACCAGAACCTTGATATTTATACAGCTTGGCAACAAATATGCATATTACTATGTGTATTATTACGAAGGAGTTCGACGAATCGTTTCGTTTTCCACACCGCGCACTAATGTGTAGGCATTCCCACAAATTATACATATTATGGAAAAAGTATGCGAAGGTTACAACACTGTATCATACACGCTACAGCGGCGGCGGCTTCTGATTTTGTGACTAAATTTATACCAATCAACTTGTGGAAATATTTATTCCGATTATTTTAATTTATTTCCAATGTTTCCGTAATATAATTATGCGTTTTTCTATAATAAAATAATATAATGTAAGCGTATTCGCAACCTATCGTCGGTTTTGCTCGTAGCTTATTTTTTTCCGATCGTTATCATTGTATTTTTTATATGGACACATAATGTCGGCAAAACCATAATTTGTTCGATAAACAGTTACTTTATTGATGTGTTGACAAACGGTTTTTGTTTCTATAAATATAATATGCTTTACAATATTAGGTATGCAATTTGTTATCATGTCATTAAAATAGTAGACACCTTACTATGCGAATACACTAGAAAAAAAAAAAGGGAAAAATGACTAATACCCACTTAGGTATCTTGTGTAATGCATGTTATGTGCTTTAATACCCGTTACTTATTGCATAAAGATTGAGCGTTAATAAAGTTGTATACATTAATAAATACTATAACTGTTAATTATATAACTGTTAATTCGTGTGTACGATTATTAATTATTATTGTGTACGATTATTTGTTTTTTAAATATTTATTCGCGATTTTCTGAATTTCCACAATATATTTTATGGTACTTAAAAATATCTTACATGGAAAGAACAGGTTTAAACTACTAAGTAGGGATATGAGCGGCACTTGAATATTTAATTATTAAATGTTTAAAAATGATTAAATAGCTCCAAATAAAATGACACTCTTAATTAAAATTTTGGTTTACGAAATGTTTACCACTTCACTCTGGGAAATTATTATTAGTTTCACTAGACAAATTGAAAATAACAATAAGAATTTAAACGTGTAACTTTAATATTAAGAAATATTTCTCGTTACCAACTATTCTACATTGGGGTATAAATAACTTAATAATGAGTTAAATACATTTACCTAACATTACCAAAATTTTCTTTCACCAAAATATTTTTAATATTATTGTCTATCTATATTTATATTTTAATAAAGTTTGGATTTAAAAATTTTTGTAACATTTTAGCTAATTTTTTCCAAATTTCGGAAAAACTATTGAGAATTTTAAAAAATGACCTCCTAAAAGTACCATCTTGAACAGTGGTTACTAATTGATATTGTTGAAAAGTCATATAAAGTGTATGAAAATTTTTCATGGGCCATCAAAATTCGAAATACAAATTATTTTAAATTCAGAGTGGAACGAAAGTGCAATAGTGTTTTTAAATGATTTTTTTTTTTTTATATATGGAATCACTTTTTTTTTTATATATATAGTCTTTATACTTGTCCATGCAGCAACTTTTAAAATTAGAAATTACAATTCGGTAGGTAATACTATAGAGGAGTCAAAATTCTTAATACTTTTTCCAAAAACATTGAAAAACTTCCGAAAATTTTAGTAAAAACGGCAAAATAAACAGTAAATGAGATAACCATGAAATTGATTTTAGTAATTTAGTCACAAATCCAAAATAATTAATAGAACTAAATAAATTAAAAATGTTCGCCCATTGCGAACAATAATAGTGGAATAAAAACGGGAATGAATTTTCAAACAAATTTGACCATGTTTGGGATAAATATAGAATAGTTCAATGACCTTGTTCTTTGTAAGTGTTAATCAAATAAAATTTTTAATTAATTATATTATTAACTGGAAATTTAACTTTACCTGATGTAAACCATGAAATATTTTGTAAATCTTAACTCACATTTTTTTTTTTTTTTGTATAATTATTTAAAGTAAGAATTGGTACGAAACTGGTGATTAACGTCTAAATTTTTTTTCAATTAAAACGTCAAGACTTTTAAAATTGAAATCACGTTCAATATTTTCTTTTACCAAAAGATTTCATAAATGATTTTCTATACATGGTATAATTAACATCAATAGTTTACGCCAAGAATATCTCACCTGAAGATCAAAAAAAAAAAAAGAGAAAAAAACACAAGTGCGATTTTTATCCGGTTATTTACAATATTATAATATAATAGTAAAATATTGAAAGTAATGAAAACCTAATTTAGTAATAATAATAATGATATAAGCGTTAAATTATGCTTTGCAACCAGTAATATATTATATATTGCATCATATCTGCTGCAGCCAATAAAAAAACCAATGTGCAAAAATAATAAATTACAACACTATTACATTATTACAACGTATTAAATTATTGTCTTTTTTTTTTCACTTTTTGTCTACGGGCCACATAAAATTTCATTGGCTGCCGTTCGTTTTACCCCTAATCCAGAGGCAATTTTTGATTCAAAACTAGTTGCTAATCAAAACTTTTGGACAAGTATTCTATACAAAAATTTGTACACATAAAAAAAAAAAAAAAGAATAAACACCAACATCATCGCTCCACTCAGAATCTAAAATTTACCTAATAATTATTATAACTACATATAAATTCGATTCTTGTGTATTTTAATATATTTTAGTGATCAACTGGTGTATACATTTTAAATAAATAAATATTTATACGAAAGTAAATTTCGTTTGATAATCGGAATTACATTTTAGCAACAATAGGTATCACCAAATACGAGTATTTATTATTTGCATATGTTCAAAGTAAGGGTTCAAAGTATTTTTGCCGTACAATGGTGAGGATAGTGGTAAACGACAGCCACAGAAGGCTTACTAGGGCCCGGAAGTTCATGCACAAAAAATTATCAAAATATGCTTGAAAATATGCGCTTAAAATTTTTTTTTCACACGTTCAAAATTTTCTTGCGCCAAAATGTTTCTCATATATTGTCTGTCAAAAAAAAATGATGGTTTCCGAGTTTTTTTCGTTAAATTTTAAGTAGTTTTTTCCACAAAAAAAAAAAAAAAAAAGAAAAGAAGAATTGAGAAATTCAAAAAAGTACAATCTAGAGGCAAATCCAGTTTCAAAAAGTTACTGTTCGAAACTTTTGGACAAGTATTTCTATACGAAAAGTTGTACACAGAAAAAAAAAAATAAAAAAAATAAATAAACATCATTGTAAAAACACTAGCTTCATCACTTCGTTCAGAATCTCAAATATGTATTTAAAATTACACCACACCGGATACGATTAGAATATGATAAGTAATTAAATCGTAACAATAATAGCTACACTTTTGTTAAATAATTATTATAAGACGGATTTGTGTTCGAGACTCCTAATGGATTTACCGAAACGAGGCGATTCAATTGTATTTTGCTCTTTAACTTTCAAACGATTACAATAATATATAGGTTGTGCACGGGCTGCATAGCCATAGGTGATTTTTATTTAATGCATTCTATTGTGTCGACTAATATTCATTATGTGGCAGGTAACGAGACTTCATCATAATAATATACATATTATTATAGCTATGTCATCGAGCGTGTGTAATGCCCGTGTAATCTATCTAAATCTAAGTAGATTCGAAGCTATTTTTCCCCGTTCTCTTTTAACGACTACAATTATTATTATCAGGCGTATATAGTGTTTTTAATACTTAATTTGTAACACACTTGTTTAATATTTCCAAGACGTTTACGTCCCGTGCACGGCTAAATTCGTGATAAGTATCATAATATTATTATGTATAATAAATTGAGTATGTACCAGTGAAAACGTGACAATTAATTAGGTACTAGAGCAGTGATTCTCAACCTTTTTAAAGTCACCCCCCTCCCCCTGGAGAGTATAATATTACAAGCTGGGCTGGCTTTTCATATCTCATTAATTGAATGTTCAATCAATTTTTGAATCTGTTAATCTGTTGTTTCAATGTTTATTGAAAGCATTCTAAAAGAAAATATATATACAATAACAGATAAGCCATGGATGTCGTTCGGCACAGAGTATCTGTGTTTCAGTTTTTATTTTTCTTCAATATTTTGGCTTTAATGTAAATATATTATATTATGTTCAACACCTCGCCCTATCGCCCAAGTATTACTCACCACCTCCTCCCCACATATTCATCGCCTTTCAGAACCTCTTAACCGTCTCTAGGGGGGGGAAGGGCGATATCACCCCCGTCGAGAACCACCGTACTTAGGGGGTCCAAAAAACGAACGAAACACGACACTGTAGTTATTCACTTTCATCCCTTAAATTTTAAATTAAGGTTTTTCAATCTGTTATTTTTTACATAGCTCATAAATATATTAAACGTACACCATATACATTTAATATTTTCATTCGCTCGTTAAGCGATATACTATGTTAACATAATACCTATGAGTGTCCTTAATTTGACCGTATATTATTAAAAAGTGCCATTGTAAGACGTGAAATCACACAATACGCTGTTTATGCGGAAAATACTAGAATAATACATAATATGTCTAATAATATAATATCCTTTCAGTAAAAATATTATATTATTAGGTTTTTGAGTGTATTGTGAAACAATGTTATTTTCTCGGAACGTTATACACCGGAATGGTATAACCAACGTGTGGTTGAATATAAAACGCATACCGTATAAAATCATAAAAGCGACGGAGGGTCTCGGAAACGCTGCTGGAAGGGATAAAGCGTTTTGTCTGGAGTTTCAAAAACTCCACGTGTGCCCACGGCGGCGACGGGTGGCTTGTAAAGATTTTGGGATAACAAAAATTACGGGTCGGTGTGTCGCCGGACGAACAGTGCAGAACGACCCTTACGTCGTCGTGGAGACCATTTGAGTAATTTTAGTAAAAGCGAAAGAAGATAGATCGAGACGGGGGATTGGGTCGATCATAATTTGTTATACGCAGTTAACGTTGCCATTGATATGGATCTCGTGGAATTTTGGGACTGATTGGTATAGAGAAATAGTTTTCGCAAAGAACAATAATTGTTAATTTGGGTAAATAACATAATATTTCTTGATGAATTTTACACACACACGTCATTTAGGCGAATCAAAAATAGAACAATAATAATTAACCAAATAAAACCAAGTGGAGAAAATAATTACACTTTATGAAAATTTAAACATAGATAGACAATAATATGAGAAACATTTTGGCGCGAGAAAATTTTGAAAATATGAAAAAAAAAATTTTGGACTTTTTTATTACATTTTTTTTTTTTGTCATTAATTATTTTTCCTTTTCTTTATTTATTAGACGAAAAAAGTAAAAATAAAGTAAAGTATAGACAAAAGAAAAAAAAAACCGGACATACTTCGCACCACGGATATTTTTCGATATTCTTCGGGTTAGATACTATTGGTGGGCATGTTGAAGATTACGACTATTGTTGTTCTTTATAAATTATTAACTTCCATCGTTCAGGATCGTTTAATTAAAAATCCTACACGCCCACCAAGAGTGTCTGACCCGAGGATCGAAGAATATCCGTGATGCGAAGTATGTCCGGCTTTCTTGACTATATACTTTACTTCGAAAAATATCCGAGACATTGATTTTTCTAAAAGGACTTTTCTTCTCATATCGACGAATTTAAAATCAAAAACCGTCATCGATTTTTGTCGCCACGCCACCGAGTAAAGTATAGCCAGACTCCAACGAAAGATAATAAATGAACGAAGTAAACACTATTCGATTAATAATTAATTATTATTCGCGATCGTTAATAATAATAATAATTATTGCAGACGACACGCACCGCCGCGCCGGTCCCCGAACCTGCAAACGAACCGATGTGGCGGCGTCCTAGTCCACATGGGACACAAATCATAATAATATTATAATATATTGTTTAGGCGCGCGCGGGTTCCTACTGAGAATGGAAATTGATAAAATAACATTATTATTTAAGTATGATGTCAAAGTCACGGCGGCGGCGACGAGTGGGAACCACGTAATAATAATATGGCGAACGGCGATTTATTATATCGGTTTGAACACGTCAGATTGGAATAAATAAAGAACAACACGCGTACCCGTTATCCCCATTAATATCGTGCGGGTATGATACACGTTATTTTGATGTATAAATATAGTTGGGGGAAAAAAAAACAAACAAACAAACAATGAAACAAACGAACGAAAGGATTTCGTTGGTTTTAACTGTTTATAAGACGTAACTCAAAATTTATTATTATTATTATTATTATTATTATTATTATTCAGTAATAATTGTATGCTGTGGCGGTAGTCGTTGATAAATCTGATTGGATCCACACGGTATATATATCGTATTATTTATTGTTATTAAGTAATGATATTCTATAAATAGAATAAGGATTTTGTAGCTCTGTATGACTTATATAATATATCAAAAAACACCGTTTTATCATTGAAACGATAAAGCACTAAAAAAACTGAAAAGAGCACCGAACGTCCTACAAAAAATCAAAACATAGTTACAAAGTAAATCAAAAATGAAATCGTGTGAATTTCATTCAATGTACTTTTTTTTTTTAATTTCATTCAATTATCGAATTTGTAGCTTACATAAGTTCATTTTAAATTAATAGAAAAATAATAACAAAAAAGCGGACATACTTCGCACGATGGGTGTACTTCGCACGACAGGTGGTATTCTCTTGACGGGCGTATTATATTTTAAAGAAACGATAAATCAT
>JAIPRM010002437.1:0-30508 GCA_025469315.1 Stegophylla sp. TES_Ste_2020 | reverse complement strand
GAAATTGGAAAAATGACCTCTCTAAAGTACCATCTGGGTATGATTCCGGTTCTATAGAGATATTGATCGAAACTTTTGGTCCAGTATTTCTATACGAAAAAGTGTTTACAGAAAGAGAAAAAAAAAAGAAAAAAAAATAAACATCATTGTAAAATCATAAGCTTCTTCACTTCGTTCAGAATCTAAAATTAATAAATTTCATCAATAAAATTAATGTTTTTTAAGAGATTATTTTAGCATTTTTGCATATTTTTATAGCATATTTGGTACATTTTTAGAGCATACGAGTTCATATATCAATAATAATTCAGTAATTTTTAAATTCATTTTTTCAATATTTTTTTTTTTTTTTAACCACATTATTATCGATTAAACCGAGTGACTGCAGAAAACATCCGAGTGTTTAAAATTCCTAAGAAGGAACGGAGAATTATTTACGACGCCTTACGGCACAAAACCGCTTTGCTGAAACGTTTTTTTTTTTTAACGAAGGAGGTGGCAAAAAATATTAGCCCCGAGCTGTGCAAACTTAAAATACGCTTCTGGCGCCCGAGTAGTGCAGAACAGGACATTTTAACGGGGCAGGTATCGCGCCGTTCGGCTGCCATATTAAACTAAAAACATAAATGTTTGCGCAAGAGAGAAAAATATGAATATCACCGTTTTTCGAAAAAGAAATTCTCTCTCTCTCTCTCTCTCTCTCTCTCTCTCTCTCTCTGATTATTAAGTTTGCAGAAAGAAGCGGTCGTGCCCATCAAAAAAAATTACGAAAAACCTCAAAACGAATCGTGCAGATAAGAGATTATTTTGTATTTACCGAAATAGAGTAGGCCGTTTATATTAAATTGTTAGTTGAAAAAAAAAATGCAAATATACGCGATGCTCGGATTTAAGTGGGGGGGGAGGAGGCGGACGTGCTTAATGAATTTCCCTTCGTATTTTACAATATTATGTTTTTACACGGAAAGTCGGAATTGTATATTTCCCAGTGTCTATAGCAGTCTTTCTCAACCTTTTCACCGTGTCGACCCCCAAAATTGAATATTAAATTTCTAGTGACCCCTAAATATGTTTATTACAGTAAAATTACAATAGTAATGAATAATAAATGCGATAAATATGATTTTAAAGAAACATAATGTATACATTTTGCAGTTTTTGAAACTATAGAAAATGTTTTTTTTTGTTTTGTTTAACTAAAATATGTGTAAAAAAAATCAAATATTTAGAATCATTCTTAAATTAATATGGCTTGAATGTTAGTCGTTGTTGTTTATCTAAAATAATCGTGTCAGTCTTTGGATTAACAGAATTTATTCGACAAATTTCTAGTCAATTTTCCAATTTAATTTATATTATAGTCAGAAGGGAAACTTTCATTTCACATTGATTAATAGTTGAAAATAGACTAAATGTTTTTGATATTTTAAAAATTGACATTTAGTTTTGATGTTCTTATAAATATGTAATTATATTTAGGCGATTCAAAGAAATTGTACTTCATTTAACAATGATAGGGTATTTTTTCAACTTGTTTTGCTATGGATTTATTATTTTTGTATTTATATTTTGACAGCCCTAAATAATTAGTTGGCGGCCACCAAGGGGGTCGTGACCCCCAAGTTGAGAAACACTGGTAGGTATAGGACACATGTAATTCACTAAGTGTACATCTACTAAACCGCTGTACAAATTACGAGAAGTTATATTGTACAAATCGAGTTTTATATTAATTCTCAATTTCGAAGCACGTACACGTGTTTCGTGTGTATAGTGAAAATTATTATTAACAAACGGAAACCACATCAAATTATTGAATAATATTTCATATTCATGCTTTGTGTACTATTTGTTAAAAAATAAAAAAAGAGGCACACATAAATAACATAGTGTAACTAATTGGCGAACAAATTATTTTTGAAGAAAAAAAACCGTTTTGCATTGTGGTGTCATTAATTTGTTGTTTGTTTAAATTGTTTACTGTTTTTTTTTTTTTTTTTACTGTCTAATGCATAATTATTAAAGTATCGTTTAAACTCGGTTGGACAATTTAAATTCCTATTAAGTAAAAGCTAGTTTAATGTTATCTGAATAGCGTTTTTTTTTTTTTTAGATTCTCGACGAAGTGAAGAAGCTAGTGTTTTTACAATGATGTTTTCTTTTCTCTGTATACACTTTTTCGCATGGAATACTTGTCCGATATTTCGATCAACAACTTTTTGAAACCAAATTTACCTTTAGATGGTACTTTAAAGAGATAATTTGTTGTTTTCTCAAAATTTTACGAAAAAAGTCTCGGAAACTATTTTTTTTTTTTTTCTATTCCAAACTTGACAAAAATTTAAACGTGGGTATTTTGAAGCAAGAAAATTTTGGAAACGTGAAAAACAAAACAGGAAATATTTTTCTCATCAATATTTTTCCCCTTTATTTATTAGATAGATGAAAAAAAAGTAAAGTAAAAGAAAGAAATGAAAGTAAAACAATTGTAAGAAAATTAATGTTTATAAAATAAATGGGAATAAATTCTTTATTCGCTCGAAATTTTATTACAATAAAATTCTCTATCTAGGCACCAAATTTTTGGTCGGGCTAATTTTCATTTATGTACGTTAAAATGCGTAATTTTAGGTAAAACGAACGATTTTCGTCAAAATTCTAACTTCAAACGGGTATAGGAAAAAAAGATGGCTTACAATTTTCGAGATTTTTTCAGGTCAATTAGACATCTATGTCAGTGAAATCATATTAAATTTTCAAGTCTTGTTATTAAAAATAAAAATTTTATTACATAATAACTAACAAAAAATGAGATATTTTCGAAATTTTCAAAATGCTGTGCGCTTATTTCAAAATTAATCAAATATTTTTAAAATTTTTATGAAATTTCTTCGTAACCATTTTTAGTTCCTTATCTGCATTATTTTAGAAGTTGTGTTAAAAAGTAATTTTCAATTTTATAGAAAGTCCGGTGATTGCATATTTTGCCGTATTTGTCAAATTTTCGACAAAATTTCTCAGTTTTTGGAAAAACTATTAAAAAATTGGAAAAATGACCTCTTTAAAGTACTATCTGAGTATGATTTGGATTTTATAGAGATACTGATCGAAACTTTTGAACAAGTATTTCTATACGAATAAGTTTTCACAGAAAGGTAAAAAAGAAAATAAATAAATAAACATCATTGTAAAATCATAAGCTTTTTCACTTCGTTCAGAATCTAAAACATTAAATGTAAAGTATAATTTACGTAATGATACGTAAAAATAAATGTTTTAAAGTATTGAAGTTTTTATTGAGAAATAAATAACTCTACAATAAAAAATTATGTGTACTTCTTACTATATAAGTATGAAATTGTAAAACCATAACCCCCCCCCCAATCAAAAAAAAAATATTTTTTTTTGTACGCGCCTTCATCATATTATAATTCTAAGATATGTATTAGGGAAATGATTAGAGTATAAAAAAACTAAATACAAACTGGCCAAAAAGCTGAATTTTTAGAATTAATACAAAACTTACATTTTTCTTTCACAATAATTGTAATAATTTAATAAATATTGGAATAGTTATTATTTCCAATTATCTTTATTTTTCTAAAATTTAATAACTTTTATAAAATTACTTCGATTAGTGTAGTATAGTATCCAAGTCATATATTATATAAATATACAATTATCAGACCTCGTTAGATAATAAACCGAATGCCAACAAATATACTATATTATGATCAATTATTTTAATGATTTATTATTTTTCCTAAATTTAATAATGTTTTGGATACCTCATGTCGGAGTGCAATAATGTTAGTGTGTTGTAAGTGGTCGGTTGTTCGTACCTCTACGTAACATTTTAAAATTAAAATAATTATTTTACAAAGAAATAAAGAATTAATCCTCTTAAATGATTTTAATTACTTTTTCGTCAAACAACGTCAAAGAGGGGTAACTTAATGAATTGGATCAGTACGAACAAAAAATACAGTGTATGCATTTTAAAACAATGACATTCTTCCCTTCACGAATCAATTAATTGATGAGCAAAATTATTGTTTAATTAAGCCTCGACAAAAAAACTACAGGGCATTTTTGTGAAAGTACTGTAATAGAAAAACATACGATTACAATTTCAACAAGAGCAATACAAATTGTAAGATTACATTTTTTTTTTAAAAATTCAACTGATACAACGGTATAAATTAATAATGTAAGTAAAGCGACGTAAAAAGTAATAAATACCAATCATGTTTTTTTTTAATATCACTAAACAAAGTAGTGTCCCAACTTATAATAATTGAAAAAGGTTTTTATTTATTTGATTTCAACGAATTTGTTTTTCTTGCTGAAAGTGAAGAATTTAATTTTACTACAGGTGTTAGTAAATAGAAAACTACACCAAATACAATATTTGTTACCATAGTTTAAAAAAAAAAAAACATAATGATTGCCGTCATTTGTTTGTCAGGTAAAAAATCCTTTGATTAGCCCACATTGGATTTCAAAAATGTTACAACTTTTTTTTTAAAAAAAACCAGTTTAATAGCCCACTAAAAAAGTACATTTCTATAAAAGGTTTATTCGATAATTCAGCCAGTATTTGACTATTTGTAGTGACTTCCTTAGAACTCGTGGTCGGAATCAGGTTTAACCCATCTAGAGGTCAGCAGTTAATCAGTCCAGTAGAATCCATCACAGCTGATACTTATTTGATGATGTAGAAATAATTATAAGGTTATCCTCAAAAATAATTAAATGCAAATCAACTATTTAAAAAAAAAATTTCATTTTATTCGTTAGAGCTATTGGATATTTTATTATCGAAATACACCAAGTGCTTATTCAAAATTAAAAACAACGCTGTTAAGTATTTTTTCAACAAGTAAATTAAATATTTGTTAAATCTATATGAAATAAGTATAACTTTTTTCTTTCATGCCACTTGTAGTACTGAAACTCACAATGAAATGGAATATATCTTTGGCGAATACTTAAGTAATTGACTAAACCGAGGATGTTTTTCAAAAATTATAAAATATATTATGAAAATGTATTACGAAACTCACTTCCTAATAGTTAACAACGTACTTATTTTTGGGAGCTCTTCATTAATTAAACTTTTTGAGGTCCCGGTTTCTCGGACATCGTAAACTATTTTTAAATCTGGCCGTTTAATATACCTGTACTATATAATGGTATTTATTAATTTTTGTTTCTTAACAAATACTGGATTTCATTGAAAAACTTTGTTTGGAGGTCCAGAGTTATTAGTAATTAGTATATTGTAATAACTCATAACAATTATTACAATTTTAAAGAAGAAAAAGTAAGCACATAAAATAATCGAAACACGATTATAACATTATACGTAAAAGAATTAAATTCGACAAAAAGTTATATAAATTACACTTACAATTAGGGTTCTCAATCAAAATTTAAAATTTCACTATTCATGAAATATTTTAATTAAATTATGAAATATATGTGGATGATATAATTATTTGGTATTGATAAGTGAAAATTTAAAATTAACAGAAGGAAAGTTAAGTTTTATAATTTTAAAATATTTTCATTCATTATGCAAATTATACAAAAAGAAAATAATTAACTTAATAACCTCTAATACAATTAATCCAAAGACGTGAATAATTTTAATGATATTTACATAATAATTTGTTACATATATAGATTCTGAACGAAGTGAAGAAGCTAGTGATTTTACAATGTTTATTTTTTTTCTATATACACTTTTTCGTATAGATCTACTTGTCTAAAAGTTTCGATCAGTAACATTTTGAAACCGGATTTGCCTCTAGTTTGTACCTCTAGAGGTAATTTTTTGAATTTCTCAATTCTTCAATTTTTTTTTTTTTTTTCTGGAAAAAACTACCCAACATTTGACAAAAACAACTCGGAAACCATAATTTTTTGATCCGAACTTTATTAAAATTAAAACATAGATAGAAAATAATAAAAGAAAGATTTTGGAAAAGAAAATTTCGAAAATGTGAAAAAAAATTTTGGTCATTTTTCTTGCATTTTTTTCCCCATTTATTTATTTTTTTCCTTTATATATTAGAAAAAAAAAAGTAAAATAAAGTAAAGTAAAGACAAGAAAGCCATACTTCACACACCGGACATTCTTCGCTCTTCGGATCAGATACTTTTGGTGAGTGTGTTGAAAATTACAACTATTATTGTTCTTTGTATTATTCGTTCAGAATCGTCTTATTGAAGAAATTATTTATCGTTTCTTTAAAATTCCACAAACCCACCAAGAGTATCTGACCCGAGAAGTGAAGAATATCCATGGTGCGAAGTATGTCCGGTTTTCTTTTTTCTTTTCTATTTGTTTATATTTACAATTATAAATTTATAATATAATATTGAAATTTTTACATTGGACTAATATAATTTTAAGTATTATTATGTTGTTAACTTTTTTTATTATCTAGTCCTGTTTTGTAAAAGAGAGTTAAAATAACAATTCATAAATGAAGTAAATATTATAGTATTTGTATAGAGATGATAAATATTTCTTGGATCATCTTGAGAAAAAAATTTTAAAAAAAATTAACGAAGAGGTATTTTATTGTAATGTGAAATTTAAAAAAACAGTAAGTTACAAATGCAATTCTTGATCGAATTGACTAGTATAAATTTATATGATTCGGTCAAGGCCATCATAAGGTTATCACCAACAATTAGAAGCTATAAAATAAAAATAAAATTGTAAAACTACAATTATTGCCTACCAAGTTATGTGAGAATATAACAAATAAAAAAACCTACGCACCATTCACCAATATTAAGTGATAAATCTTTTGTTTTTTCAATTTTCATACAATAGATATATTTCTAGAATCTAAACATGTTCATTGTTCTTTCACTCTGGTTAAATATATATTATATAACTAGACAATGCAATCTGTTTTTTCTTATTTATCGTTTTGGAATTTTTCATATAAATTAAATATTTAAAAAAAATAAATTTCATAAAATTTTAAAACCCTATTTACATTGAATAATTATAAATATTTCATTCAAAAAAATGGAATTTTTATAATATAAAACAGGTGAACGAAGTAATGATAATTGTATGGAATTTAGAAACGCAAAAAAAGTCACTGCGCTAATTGTTTTTTAAATAATGACCATGGTGGGGTAAGTATATTTTTTTGTTAGTAGAATAATTAATTTCATTCTCAAGAACTCGTATTGCAAACGAGAGTTTGATTTCAATGGCGATTTTGTAATCGTGTACGACGGAACAAATGTGGTAAAAGGTTGTTTATTTATTTATTTTTTTTTTAGAAAAATGAAATTTTCGTTTATTTTAAACATAATTTATTTTGTATTTTTAATTTTAAACTCTTTACGAAAATATATTGCTATAATACATTTTCCTAAATAACCGACGTGTAATTAATTATAATATGATAATAATCAGATATCTAATAACGGAGCATCAACCACGGTTAATTTGTAAAAATGGCAGTAAATGGATGCAAATATTTGACGTTTTTAGTTTACCATTAATGTCTAAAGCTCGTAAAATATCGTTTAGTCGGTGACAAATAGCTCAATACACTCAACAATGGAGAATACATTACGTCTGAAAGCGAACAAGAATTAAAAAAAATAATTAATGAAAGTAATGTCGCTGTCGAATTCGACCGAATTTTCTGGTCACACTACAACTCCGTTTTATCATAAAAATTTTAAATCAGCCTATCGATAATTTGTTTTTCATCGTACCTATAAAGATGACTTTCTATTATATCATTTTGGAAAAATTGCTTCTCAAACACCAGAAGATATTTAAAATTCCAAAACTCAGTATAATCGGTTTTTTCGGAATCGATTATATTCGATACGCGTTTAATTTTCAAAAACCATAAAATATTCAAATTTCTGCTTACACCACTGCACTTGAGAACACTAGTCACGAAATGACGAGAAATTATTTGGTAAAAAAAATCTTATTGTTCATTCATAAAAAACACAACTTTTATTATTTACCCCGTACACGCGAAAGCAATACATCACTACCAAGCGTATGTGATGCGTTTGCAAAAAACAAATATATTATATTTCTTGAAACAGAGGTAAGTGTAATCTTATTTTCGTTCATCGCACATGAAGCATATTACATTTATCAGAGCCGCGGTCATATAGTAGATTTATGAATGAAATTATCTGTATGCAATATGAATGATGACGGTTCATAATATCATATTCGGATTTTCAATGTCATACTTATATTTAGTTTTTGCGTTTAAAAGAAAAACGAATCTCCAAACACGAACGGTTTTGCGTGACATCGAAATGAGTAAATGTTATTGGACTTTTAAGGTAACAATTATTTATTTATTTACTTTTATAGAGGTGTGGCTTGAGTAAATAGAAAAGAATTTATTATTATTATTGTTTTTCGGAGTACAAACATCTATACAGTCTGACAATCGCATAAAATGTAATAATGATAATTACAGTAAATAAAATAATAATAAATAATTGTAATAAATAATAATTACATAAACACGAGCATGATTATAATATGAACGGAAGAAAAACGTGTTTAACGAGACGAATTCAAGTTAATAAAATAGTTGTACCCAGTGGAATGTTAAAATTATTCACGAACGTTAAAATTATTCAATAAACACGCTAGAAGCTGAGAAATTGTAATGAACGAGAAACAAAATATACCGAATCAGACCCGTAGCTACGGGGGGCCAGAGGGGGCGTTACCCTCCCTAAACCCAATCTTTGCCCACTCTAAGAATATAAAAAATATTAAAAAGGCTTTTAGGTAGGTTTTATGACTTTTCAGCGATTCTCAGTCTTTTTGAAATCGCGACCCCAAAATGTTCACAATTTGATTATCTAAATAAACTCTAATTTAAGTTTTATTTTTAATACTTAGTATTATTCGTTTCGTATTTTTAAAATAAATGTATTATTGTAAATTTCCAAAATATTCTAATATACATGGATATTTGATGGAAAATTACAGTTGTGTTCATTTAATGAGATATCAGTGTAAATAGATTAAAAATTGCATAAATATTGTTTTTATATTTAATGTCTCCCCCTCCCCCCTAAAATTGGTTTGCCCCACCTGAAAATTTAGTCTAGCAACGGGCCTGCACCGAATATACTGATTGCATCGCTTTCACGAGTGAATGTTATCGTGATAAATCACCGAGTTTGAAAATATTATTCTCGAGCATTGCAGGAATTGTCTCTTTTTTTTTTTGTTCAATTCCGTCATAGAACATTATAAGTACAAAGACTACGACGAATGAACAAATACTTTTTTTATCCGAGATAATAATAAACAAAGATAACAAGAAAATTATGCGAAGAAAAATAAGAAAAGGAACAATAATCAAAAGGATTAAATATTATATTGTAATACAGAGGAAAGGTAATGACTTCGGTGGTGGGACAGTCAGCTGATGAGATAAAGGCAGGGAACGAATATTAGGTGAATATTATGCTGAAATGGATTAAGACAAAGGCGCTTACACCAATTGTACGGAAAAATATATGCAATAAAAAGAAAAGTTACGAAAAGTATGAAAAGTCAAAAAAGAAAATGGAACGCTAATTACTGGCCGATCAGGTATCATCAGAAAGATGGAAAATATATTTTGAACAGTTCCTCAACCATACCGATCCCACAATATGTTGAACCACAAACAAGACGACTGAACGATTATAAATCACCAGGAGAAGATTTTGTACAAGGAGAAAATATAAAAATGCTAAACGAGAACTCAATAAAGAATGTTCACAGATTATTTAGATATATTATATATATACTAGAAACTTGGTATTTTTACCAATCATCAACAATAGTGTACAATACAATATTACATTATATTACATATGGAGTAAAATGAAAAGAAATCGTTTTTAAATTTATTTTAAAAACAAAATTCTTAGGTATCGGGTATGTACGGTAGTGTTAAATATTTGAAAATGTCAATACAAAATCAAATTTGGCAACCCCTTGGAAAAAACCTGGAATTGACACTCCAGGACGATCTCCGGCCATTTTTAATGCGACAGATGTGTGCTATAAGAGCAAGAAACTATTGACGTTGTAAGTGAATGACTTTTTGAAGGACCCGTTTTATGTTGTGAGATCGTAAACGGTTTATGTGAATAAGCCATACGATATTGTTAATATTTTAGTATGCAAGTCAAAGTTAAATTAAATTTATAGGACCATGGTAAAGTGGAGAAATTAGAAATTCGATGTCACTATACCTGACTACGAAATTCATAGGGAGACGACGCTTAGTTTAAATCCCCGGTTAGGTCCTGCAATTGACTACTAAATTATAGCGATCAAGTGAATTCGGAGGACGAAATTATGTGGATGAAGTGGTTTCTAATAAATTGTGAAGTCGAGTTTCGTAGATTATTATTTATTATATTATATCTACCAAATATTCAAAAAAAAAAAAAAAAAAAATTGCTACCCAATATCTCCTAGCAATTGTACATTTTTGGCAATATTTTCGGTTTTTCTAGGCATTAAACGAAAATAATCTTAAAAAGTATATTGATTTAAAATCTACTTTTTGGATTACAAGTACAAAGGATCTATGTGAAATATTAAGGACATATAAAACAATTAAATATTGTAAAAATTAAACTAATATTTACATAATTGTAAATTAACTGCGTTATACATTTTTATTACCAATAACAATTTAAAACTATCGCCTCAAATTTAAGCACTAGTAATATAATAAATACGAGATTTATTTTAAAAATTGTTTTCAGTCGATCATATTATTTGGAAAGGTTTTTTAGAAATTTACCATATTGTGTACTATTTGCTCAAAACCTGTTTCAAAAATAATACCAGCATATAACGTAAATACATAAGAAAATCGGTGAAAATGAGTTTGAATGGAACATATTTTTAAGTAAAATAATTCGAAATACAAAACACAACAATTAAAACTTTTTTCCTAAAAATGAATAAAGTAATTCAATAGTATTATTATTAAACTCAATAATACTTTAAAATATATTATGTTGATTAAATTAGAATGAATTATTTCTAAAATGAATGAACGAAAATACCGTTTTTTTTTTTTTTTTTTTTTACTTTGCGTTTCAAAATAATCTAATTCTGTCAACATTTAAACGATAAGAGAAAAAAAAATCAACTCTTCAAATAAAATATTAAAACGACTGAGATACCAAAAAAATAACTACGATTTTATTAATTTATAAATGTTGTAAATCGTATGGGACAATGTTTTACATCGTCTAATATGAAATGCGCCACACTTCCCATTTCTTTACCCTTCAAAAATGCTTAAGGCCGAGAGTTTACATATTAAATTAATTTATTATGCATGTAAATGTATAAATATATAATGATTAGGAAACAACGTTAAAATTATTCTTTCATTATTATTATTATTATTATTCCACGACCACCAAAATTATTCGACAGAACAAAATTCTGCGACCTAATGACTGAAAAACTACAAATACTTAGGGTTGTCAGACGTCCCATATTTTAACTAGATGTCCCGTTGTCCCGACAAATCTCTTTGGGACACCAAAATGTCCCGTTTTTCAAAAAATTATCAATACATCCCTTTGACTCTTAAGATATCAATGAATATTATAAAAGATATCCATTCTCCTAAGTTCTGATAAATATAATAGCCCTGCATGATCAGTAAATTCAACAATAAATTAATTTTGTAAAGTTAAAATATATAAATATATATATACTCGTATTTTTATAAAATTAATGTGATATTTGTTTTATAATTTCATTCCTATTGACTAATGGCTATTGCCTAAAGAATACAAAGTCATGTTTTTTTTTTGTTTTTTAATTATTTTATCAAATTTAAAAATGTTATGTTTATACTTTATTTAGTGTTCGTTCTTATTGACATATTCTGTTGAAATATTATTCAAAAAATATAGAAATTAACTAAAAACATATTCATTTAAAAAAGAATCAATTGTTGGATGGGGAGGAGGATAAAATTCATTTTTTGTTAGTCCCGTATTTTTAATTTTGAAATCTGGCAACCCAACAGTGATATATACTATATTGTAAAAACTAAATTTTAACCGACCAATAAGAAAAATGTATTTAAAACGAAAAACTTTGTCATTACATTCAAATCTGCATTTATGTTTATATAGAAAAAATTCCAAGATTTTGCTCAATAACATTATCGAATCAATCGTTCCACTCGAACATCGGAGAGATAAAACAGCAATGGCTCCATGTAGGTGAACCTTAAAGTATTCAAAATGACTTGTTTACATA
This sequence comes from Stegophylla sp. TES_Ste_2020, assembly GCA_025469315.1. Taxonomy (NCBI): domain Eukaryota; kingdom Metazoa; phylum Arthropoda; class Insecta; order Hemiptera; family Aphididae; genus Stegophylla; species Stegophylla sp. TES_Ste_2020. Next base: position 18,180 of record JAIPRM010002437.1, on the reverse strand, counting down.
AATGATTCTTGAAAAATATCGTTGCATCGGAGAGATTCGATTGGATTCGACACGTCGCAAATATAGTAAGAAATTCGATATAATATTATCCAACACGTCGCAAATATTATAATAAGTGAATGGAAAATAAAACACACACACACACACACACACACAGTCTAATGATATGTTTGAGTGAGTACAACAAACACTTCATGCTCGAAATATCAACATACTTCATTGAAAATTCTGTATGAAACTACACCTGTGTAAATTCAAGTAATATTAGATTCACATTGAATATTCATTTTTAAATAAATGAAAAATCAATTGAAACCCATCGGCGAACATATTGATGTAATATTCATTAATACACTTGAACGACGTCAAAGAGGAAATGATCTAAGTATTAATTGTAATTGCATTATGTAAATATTTCTTGTGAAAGTTGCAGTGCGTAATTGTATTTATATATTGTACGGTTAAACTATTATCCGCAATAATGCTAGTTGAACGAACTTTACATTTTCACTCGATTACAGCGAGACGTATTTTAAAAATAATATGTAATTTAAACTTTATTAATAAAGATTCGTGTAAAATATTTTTTCCTAATGTCTTACGATTCTCTATAATGGATATTACCTATAGATATGAGTATAGATGATTTTGTATTATTCTAAACATTCCTATTATTATTATCTCTTTTTATATTTACCAAATCGAAAACATTAAAATGGAAAATTAAAAGGACATAATATTCTACCGGTCTAAATAACGAAATGATTTTTAATGAGATCCCAGATTTATTTATTAAAAATACAGAACATTTTTTAGGTCATACTTCTAATTTACATGGAGACAATTCAAGAGGAGTGGTTAGGCCTGGAAGTGCTTGGTACCTCAAAATCAAAATTGGTTTCAAATTCCGAAAGTTACAATTCAATAAAATAAAAGTTTATTTTTACTTTTTAAACGAGTACTAAGTTTTTTGTACCCAAAATAATATTGAAACTAGTTGCTAGTTATTAAAGACTTATAGTTAGTAAAAAATTTAAATAAAGGTAATAAAACATTTTTTATACAAATTCTTAGTAAACATTTGGCCTCGATAAAACATTCCTTTTTCCTCACACTTAACAAGTATACAATAAAATAGCCAATTCATTTTTATTCATTCAAAGACGAGACGAATGGGATCCCTATCAACTATTTTATGTCATGAAGTGACCAAGTGAAAAAATAACATTATCTGTGTTATTTGAAGTCGGAGCTATATTACTCTGTACAGAAACAATGTCCAAGTCCTGTAAAAAATATTTTATCAGATATAAATAAACACTTTTGACCACGTGCATATGTTTAAATTATTTTTGTAACAAAAATACAATTAATCAAATTATTTAGTTATTTTTCACATATCAACAATTGAATGAAACTGGTGTTTGCATTCAATATGGCGAACGTTTTTTTTTTTTTTTTGACATCCAGAAGTTTTTTCATTCTGTAATTCCACCACCAGCACGATCAACATTTTAATATTAAAATCACTGAAATTGAGTGATTCAATATAACACTAGTGAAATTCTATCAACTTGTCATTATTCGTGTATAAATCCACTTCCGTATAAACCTGTAAATTTATACATAGATTTTTTTTTTTTTAATACAGATTGTAACTTTCTGTTTTAGTAAATAGAAGTGCTCTGTTGCGTATCATAAATAATTTAACAAACATACATAAATGCCTATTAATTGCTATCGTGTTTCCATCCATCCAATACAAAAAGTAGTTTATTCATATCTAAAGAAATAATACACAAACAATGGAATCTAAAAACCGAGAGAGATTTTAAGTATTCCTGAAAACTTATTTGCGTCGAATAATTGAAGAATATGATACGTTCACACATTTTTCAGTTTTTCCAAATATATTTTTATAACGCGACATAACTGCAGATCCCACATTAGACAATACAGCTGATTCCAAGACGTGTTGACAGAATGATTTCCTCGGCGAATCGTAATTTGACGCATATTTTTTATTACTATATTTTCCTTTGTTTCGTGACTTTTTTGGGACCACCTTTCGGTATATATATATATATATATTATTTTCAAATTTAGGTGTTTTCTCGCTCATAATCCAGTGGGTTTAACTCATTTTTCAAAAATACATCCATCCATATTTGATTCAGAAATATTATCATTACTTACTGCATTTTTCTTAGTACATTAACTCGGTGACACAAATGTTTTAACATTACTCGTAGCATAAACCATTTTTTATCTCTACACAACGTGCACCTCTACATAATATACAAAACAAGCGAATTAATGAACCGCCTAAAGAATTTTCTCGACCGATTTACTCGCAGAGGAATACGTAATTTTCGTATTGAATTATCACAACGGTATGCACTAAATCAAATGATTCACGTCAGTATATGAGTACTGTGTTGGAATCATTTGTATTGATTACACTTTAAAAATTAAATTAGCTAATATTATAACGTGTATTGTGTAAAGTGGACCACTGCGTTTTTCAACGTAAGCAATTGGCCAGTGTACGGGAAACCGGAAAAATGCCATGACCTACCTCATATATTAATGGAATATTTATGTGTCAAACATATTATTATATAGGTGAGCAGACAAACAATGGTCACTCCAACCCATAGAGTAAAGAATATATAGAGTAGCCCTTAGGATAATATACTATGGATGAAGCTATACTATATTTTACTCCTATACTGGCTGTGTCCAACATCATCCCCACCACCTTTAAATTTCAGGTCACTTGTCACAAATGCGCATGCGTGATATTAGTTGTGTGCACGGCTGTACATAGTCTACAGATATACTACAACCGTGGTTGTGTATAAGTAATAAGTTACAATTTTAAATTTAAATTGATTTGATTGGTGTATGAGCACAACGCATGCGCTCTTCATACAAGTTCCCTGAAATATGTTGGACACAGCTATCAGGCATTGTCGCTACATCCATAATATATTATGATGTAAGGAGTAGCCATACCGTATACTGTATACGTATATAGTGAATTGAAGCAATCAAATGGAATACGCTAAGAGTGACCATTTTGAGAAAAAATAAAATTATTTTCTTATTTGGTTGGTACCACTTTAAATTTTCATATTATCATTTATTAGATAAGACATACAAAAACAATAAAATTAATTTTAAAGTATGATAACAGTTCCTTATCAGTGATCCGATTGAGCAAGGGATACAATATTTCGATACGGTAATTTGATTCTTTTCAACAGGTCACTCTAAGCACATTTCATTTCAAAGCTTCATTTAGGTATACGTATGGCCACGGATTGCTCCAACCGTAATACGACCTCAGATTACGTGAAACCTCAATTCGGTGTGACAACATAATATGAGGAATCTTAATTATTGTACAACACCTTTTATTATATTTATTATATTAAACGATTTTTGACAGAAAAGTGGGAAGAGTTAGTGAATTTGTTTAGAATACCTAAAACATCATCATAATTATCTGTAAAAAATCATTGATGTGTAGTTAAAAACAATAATTTCTTATAAAGAATTTTTTTCCCGTCTGCAATGATAATAATGATCTGAGGTTAGATTTTCATTTGCTTACATTTTAAATGAAAGTACATGGCTTCAATAGGAAGTGCACCGTCTGGTTTGTCTTATCTGTGATATTTTTCTACTTGGCCTTGTTTATTAATCGCAGAAAGTATTATACCTACATATATATATAAACATATTTTTTTTATTGTTATTTTTCTTTAGTTAGCTGCCTTTAAAAAAAAATTTAACATTGCTCTCGCGTTATATCGCGTACATTTTTTTTCTTTATCTGACCTAAAAGGAAAAACTCGTTACGAAACTAAAAATGAGATATAGTGTAATGTACATTTTATCTCGGATAATCGAGAAGTTAATCAAAACGGTAATTTTTAGTTGCTTTCGGAGGAATTAATAGCCAGTAGTTATAATTAGCTTATCTTAATGATAATACTTTTTTTTGTTTTTCGACAAAAAATGATTTTTTCTCTACTAAACACTCGACTACCAAACTCAATAATTTAATAAAATAATTTCAAAATGGCATATTAGAATCTTTTTTGTGTTGTTATATTGTCGCCCGCATACGATTACAGTTTACGCGCTCAAACAAATTATGTATTACGAAGAATAATTGGTAAATGGTTAAGAAATCCGAGAACAAATATTATCTAATAATAAAAAAGTGTGTAGTTCGCTCATCGGGATGCTCTTCGCACGTCGGGTGGGATTCTCTTGACGGGTGTTTTTAATTTTAAAGAAACGATAAATCATTTCTTCAATAAAACGATTGTGAACGAAGAAAGTTAATAGTATAAAAAATAAATGAGAAAAAAAAAAATGTTAGAAAAATGTCCAAAATTTTTTTTTTTACATTTCAAAATTTGCTTGCGCCAAAATCTTTCTTATATTATTTTCTATCTATGTTTAAATTTTCATATAGTTCGTATCAAAAAATGATGGTTTCCGAGTCGTTTTTGTCAAATTTTGGATAGTTTTTCCAAAAAAAAAAAAAAATTAAGAATTGAGAAATTCAAAAAATGACCTCTTTAACGTACGATCTAGAGGCAAATCCGATTTCAAAAAGTTACTGATCGAAACTTTTGGACGAGTATTTCCATACGAAAAGTTGTACACAGTAAAAAAAATAAACATCATTGTAAAAACACTAGCTTCTCCACTTCGTTCAGAATCTAATAATAGATATTATATTGTAATAGCTAATAGTATAATTCATTGTAATAACGGATAAACGATTTTTTTCATTAGGTATATTATAATTTTGTTCTTGGACTTTTTTCCCCCATTACACGCAGAGAAATACAATATATAACACCACCCTGTACGAGATTTACATTAAAAAATTCATTTTATAAATCACAACTGTGTTTATGTGCACACACGCACACACAAGTCCATTCCAAACGCTTTTGAGCTACCTACGTCATTGCATGTAAACGAGGTAAATCATCGGAAAAACGTTGGAAAGCTGCAGGATTTGCTTGCCGCACGCGTTGCACTTATAATACACGTAGGTAGATACTTCTGAAACGTGAAAGAAAAAAAAAAAAAACACATAACAACTCATGACATTGTGCATGTATATTTTTGTGTATATTCCCTCTAGAACATTAATCCGTCAAACTCGAACGCTCGTTTCCAATTTATCGCGCAGCTTTCTCGAATAGCATACTAGGTAACTACTACGTCGTCATCACGCGTCGCGAACGTTACTCGAATGACAGAACATCAAAAACATTGGCACACCCTTCGAATGTTATATTCGGAAAATAAAGTTCACATTGTATACAGCAGCAGCAGCAGCAGCAGCAATAGACTCGCGCATTCGACACGACTCAGCTGCTCAGTAGTTAAATGTTCCGAAACATAAACATCTCAACCCGGCACGAAACAAAAGCAGATTATGACACCCCTACAATGTGCCCGTACAGCCTCCTTCGCGGGTAGGCTGACAACGATTCGTTATTCTCTCTCTCTCTCTCTCTCTCTCTCTCTCTCTCTTTCTCTCTCACACACACACACACACACTGTGCAGTTTTTTTATTTTTTTTTGTCCCGTAATTTCAAGTCTGTCCCATATTAATCCAGTTTTTTTTGACTTGCTGTTGATTTAAAATTTTTGAAATTTTTGAAATCAAATTATTGAATACAATAATGTAAGAATCTAGAAATCTTTTGGATACCATTAGACCAATTATAATCGTAAAACGAAGTAACAAGTTTTTTTTTAGAAAGTAAAGTATACAATATGCATGAATAAAAGATTTGAAGAAATATTAAAAAGTATCAATTTAGTTTCATTATGTTATTTTATGTTTTTCAAAATAATGATTTTATGTGTTTAAATTCAATCTATAATAATAGGTAGTTTACAAATTATACTTTTGTCAAGATTCAAAAAACATAAATATAAATATATATGTAATATATAATAATTACTTATTTATTTAAAAAATATTACGAAAAATATTTTTGTCCAGTATTTTATTTTCTTAAATAATATGGTCACCCTATTTTAAACAGACAAATTATAAATAAGTTATCTGAGCTGCCATCTTAGATAAATTAAGACCGAAATACCTATTTTAGTATGCATTTTTTAAATAATTTTAAGATGCAGGAACACATCAATATTTTGGCATAATTGATAGTGACAGGACATAATTCAATACAGTCAGGGGCGTAGCCAAGGGGAGGGGGGTTATCAGGTCACAACCCCTCCCATGAGATTCTGTGCACCCTTGAAAAAATAGAAGTATAGAAAAAATTGTAGATTTAAAAAACTTCAAACTTAATAATAACATTTGTTTTAGTTTTTCACCAAAAACTTTTCGGTTGAATTAAATATAATATATTGTCATTCATTTCTTTATTAAAAATCATGATTTTGTATAGATTTAAACGGGCTCAATTCAATTCGCGGTCGTGGGTAAATCTCTGGTATTGAATATTACCTATAATTTTATTGTGTTTTCGTCTATTTTCAGCGAGATGAAATGTTTTTTTTTACACAGGAATTTTTTTCATCAGAATATTCAAAGTACATATTATATCTGTTCTTTAATATTAAAAATATAGTTTAGTAGTAAAATTTGTATTTTGTAATAAATGGTTTATAATTTTTGAGTTTTATTTTTTAAAAACTTCGCGAAAGTAAAACTTTTAAATAAGTAGACTGAGATATTATAAAACTAAATTTAAATAGAAAAATTTACAGTATTTTCAAATCTATATATTGATAAATACTGTATAAAATATGAAGCTCAGTTATTCATATGCATATGTATATGTATAGGTAATACAAAATATTAAAATTTATAGAAAATATAATATTTTTATTAAGTTTCTTTTTCTTTTTTTTTTTTTTGCTTTAATGTACATTCATAAAAAAAATTAAGATTTCGTGAAATCATAGTAACACTTTAGGTCGTAAGGATTGAAATAAATACTAGTAAGTTAAAGAAAAAATTTGTGAACCCTTCCCATGAGAAAATCCTGGCTACGCGCCTGAATACAGTAAATAAAGAACTGAATAAAAATACGATAACAATAACAGTATTAAACAATAGACAATATTACAGAACGTAAGTTAGCAATTGACAGTTTTAGGTTTATAGTTATCATCGACTTACATAAAGAAGAGAAACGCGAAAGACAACGCAAAGGCAATCAGGAGTAATGTCATGGTGGTAGTGACAGCACACGCCGCGCCGCATATAATTAAATACATAATATATATTACATACACAAATATTACTACTAAGAATTACTTGTATTATAATAATTTGTTTTGTTATTCTTTCTTTGATAGTTTCGTCAAGTTCATTATTTGTATAATCTTATTATTTTATAGTCTAAAATCGGTTTATTTGAAAACGTTCTCCTGTGTTATAAATAAACACGCGAGTACCTCGGACTTTGACTTTGTAATGGAAGTGGTATATAAATGTATTGTTATCAGGTCTATATGTCCTTGGAGTAAAGTTTTTAGTATTTTTTAAATACGTGTCATTATGAAAGTTTACATTTATTGACAAACTTTTTTTTGGTAATTTAAAAATTTACAAATCTATGCGTGAGTGTATCTATGTAATCTATTGGTGTCTTTTTTTTTTTTAACAACAGTAAAAGTTTATCCAGAAAGTCCAAGTCCAGGGGGGGGTGAATTCCTCGTATTCCTTCCGGGCACCCTAGATAGCATTAATCACCATTTATTTAAATTACCGAAGAAAGTACTATGTACTATACTAGCCGTGCTAAGCAGAAACAGGATAACTCCAATCAACATGATTTTTCAGGAACACAAAAAAACATTTTTAACAGTATATCAAGCCTAAAAATGGCGTTTTTACAAAAAAACGGTCAAACCTTGTGCTGATGTATCTAGTTTTACATCTAGAATTAGTTGAACACTTTTTATTTCACTTTTTTCGAGTTTTTTAAGGAGAAAATGGATTTATCATAAAATTAAGATCGGAGTACTAAGCGAAAAATTGATAACTCCATAAAAGTGGACTTACCGGATTATATTAGTTAAAAAAATTACAAAATAATATATCAAATAATCATTATTTTCAATTTATAAAATTTGACTGTAGTTATGTCACGTACATACACCCTTTTTTCCCAACGTATGAACATAAGCCAAAACATGGTAACTCCATTATTTTTCATGTCATATAGGTACCAGGTTTTTGCTTAGTATTTGGATTTACCGTGTTTTCGCTTACAAAATATCAAATATATTGGACTTACCCGTATATTTTCTTATTTTAAATTACATTTTTAGATGGGTTTTAACAGGAAATATGCTATTTTTACATCAAAAATCGGTGTAAAACCAATAATTTTACCTATTCAAACAGAAACAAAAAAATTTTAATTTTGGAGTTATCCTGTTTTCGCTTAGCACGGCAGTATATACCATGGGTACCAAACTACCACATGGTATCTATGTTTGTAGTTTTATAGATCTTAATTATTATTTATCAAGTTATATAAATATACATTATAATATTATAGATGATTATTGATAAGAAAATTGAACGCGTCTTTTATATTTTTTAAGAAAGTATTTGAATTTTCGTCTTTATACGACATTAATGATGTGTGGTACGATTCGCGCAAAGTCATTTCTCTATTTCTCTGCGTGTGTGCAATAAGAGTGTACGCGGAAATGTTGTTCGCGCATTTCTTGAAGTCTTCGTCGCGGGGCCGCCACGGACGGCCCAAGCAAAGAAAGGCCACCGGATATATAATGGTTGGCAGGTTTAATAAAGGAACGCCCCAACGTCGTTTGGCAATCTATCATAAAATGATAATAACCGACTTAATAACCTCGGATGTATATGTTTACCACGCGTCATGAAATGGACGGCATATTAATTATATTTTATTGTGCACGTCACGTAAGACGCATGCGCGTGCGAGCACATCGTCATCATCATCGTCATCATCATCATCGTCGATTTAGGACTCGGAAGTAATTGCACTAAAAATCTTCAAAAATCGATTGCGTTATTGCAGTGAAAAATACTCAAAATTGCACTTAAAATTACTATCAAACGGTTTTTTTTTTTCTTATTTTTCAGGAACCTGTAAATAAATTTATCAAATTTATTTATTTATTTATTTATTTTAAACCTTAAAAATGATTGTACTGCACGATAAAGATTTTCATGTTGTTTTTTTATTATTATTATTATTATTATTATCAATTATTAAACAATTTATCTATAATAAACTTTTATAAAATATTTATTTTTTCCGTATACTCCAACGATTTATGATTATCTCTGGAGGAAATGGTATATTCGGAGATTTATTTTTAAAAAACAATATACGAGCTAGATATTCCGACGCGTCACCACTACAAAGCCCGAAAAAACTTAATTACCTATGTAAATAACACTGAAAAATATCTGAAATTATATTATAAATAAAAAAAAATGAGCCAAATTGCAATCAACTTAAAAAAATGCTAAAAATTGCAAAAAGTTGCACTAAAAATTTCTAAATTTCAATTCGTACTTGTATCAAACAAATTTCAAACTTGCTTAGCAATAAATCCAAGCAATAGGAAAAAAGTTGCAAATGCAATAACATCCGAGCCCTAAATTATTCATCATAGTCATCATCCCTTATACTAGATCAAATAATACACGACATAATCGTAGTCATATACTCTAAAGCAGGGGTGTTCAACCTTTTTGGGCAAAGGGTCATTATTTTTTTCACAAAAATCTCGCAAGTTACAAAATTATATTGAGAATTTTGAAGCCCAGGAGCATTTTCTTACCGTTTTCTTTTATGATAGCTATATATTATTAGTATAGTTTATAATGGAAGTCAAGCACGTTTGGCCAGCCCCCTGCCCCCCAATAGAAAATCCATTAACAAACTGTGCAAAAATTTAGCACGCAATTCGCATGAATTCGCAAGCCTAGTTTTGAAATTCGCACGACCCTCTTTCCCCCACAAAAAAAAAAAACAAAATTCATGGGGAACAGTAACACGTCTCGCGCCAGCCCTCCTCATAGTGTTTCCAAAAAATTAAATAAACATCATTATAAAAACATAAGCTTCTTCACTTCGTTCATTATCTAAAAAATTAAAAATAGACATAATTGTAAATTTTTATATTCTCAGTAAATAGTGAAATATACAGTTGGCTAAATAAATATTAGTTTATTTTTGTTATAATAACAAACTTTATCATTTTTTTTTTTTTTTTTTTGTAAAATTTTCTTTAATAAACTGAAGAATCCGCTCAGAATCATCTTATTGAAGAAATGGTTTATCGTGATTTAAAATTCAATACATCCACCAAGAGCATTCCACTTAAGGAGCAAAGAATACTCATAGTACGGCTTTTTGTTAACTATTCTGCTGAATATTTTTAATGGAAATTGTTAATCGAGATTTACATATCATAGTCAATGAAGAAAAACTGAATAGACATTTATTTGGTGGAAAATAGACGTTCATTGGAGGAAAATGAAATAAAATTTTTACAGGGAAATTGATGCGGTGGATACACTAAGCATTTAGTGATTATACAATGCAGTGAAAACTCAAACATATTTTTAAATAAAAATACGTGTACGCAAACGCAATACAATTAGTACCAATTTAAAAAGTATTACCCTCTTATATATTTCTAATGCAACTAGTACAACGTTTTTTTTTTTCAAACTATAAATTATTAAACATATGGTAAACATAAATCCCACAAAGTGTCTCCGGAAAGGGGTTTTTTTTACAAAACAATTTATGTCCTTATTTATTAGTTTTCTAAAACATATACAATATGAGTGTGTGAGTCACATTCACTATAGTCTTTTTGAAAAACTTATGTTCTTTACAAAAGTAAATACCTAATATTAATGACTGCAATGGTATCGCAAGAAATTCAATAATTCTTATCAGATAAGTGATAACAATAATATCATAAAAAGGTTATAAGTTAGGTAAAGTCATTTTTTTTCTTGTAAAATTGAATTCCTATACAACGATGAAAAATGCAATTCAATATCAAAAAATATGTATAATATACAGGGTGATTCATTAAACATGCTCAACCCCTCTTTTGGCAATAAAAATGGGAAAATTTGAATTATTTTATATTCTGAACGAAGATAAGAAGCTTATGTTTTTACAATGATGTTTATTTTTTTTCTCTCTCTTTCTGGAAACATTTTTTCGTATAGAAATACTTGTCCAAAACTTTCGATCAGTATCTCTACAGAACCATAATTACACCCAAATGGTACTTTAAGGAGGTCATTTTTCCAATTTCTCAATACTTTTTCCATAAACGGCGAAAATCTGTTGAAAATTAACAAAAAATGGCAAAATATGCAATTACCGGAATTTTTATTCCTATACTATTGATGCACGAAGATTTTAATTCACACAATCGAATTCAGAGTGAAAAAATACATAAGATAAAATATCATCAACCTTTTGAGTTTTTAAAAAACTAAAATTATCTCGTAATATATTTTGTCCGTACTTTCTTCGATTTTTTTTTCATTCAATCCTTTGTAAAATGTTTATTTCTTTGTTCGTTCAAAATTTTATTACACTAAAATATTCGCAATACAATTCTCTGTCAACGCATCAAATTTCAAAAAAATCGGTTAGGCCAATTTTCTTTTATGCACGTTAAAGTGTGTAATTTAAGTAAAACAAACGAATTTCGTCGAAACTCTAACTTCAAACGGTCGTATGGAAAAAAATTGACTTACGATTTTCAAGATTTTTTTAGCTCAGTTACGCATGGTCAGTGAAATATTATTTGTTTTCTGCATTCTATTAAAAACTTTTATTTAAAATTTAAAAACCGTTCATTATTAAAAAAAAAAATAATTGAAATATTTATAATTTTCAACAAACTCATATTAAACTATTGCTTAAATAAATGTCAGTACATTGAGCTTTAAAATGCAATCGTAAAAATCAATATCTAATAATAAATTAACCTTGTTATAAAATTATAATTAGAAATATTTAGTTTTTCGTCTAGTACATTACAATCGACAGATAATGAAATATAATGAGTGAAGTAATGAGACCATAAAACAAACTTTTATTGCAGAAAATTAATGGGCAACATTGATAACATAAATTACACATGACAAAGTCTCTGGAGTGAACTGTTTTTTATGAGGAGAAGGTAAATATTAAAATGTTTTTTTTTTTTTTTTTTTTTAGTATGTTTTTATACTTGGTCATCATTTTTAGTCATTTAACTTTGCCAAAAACCAAACACCCCACTCAAAACTATTATTCTTGAACGTAATAATTTTGAGTCATGTTAAAATATTAGTATACATATATTAATAAAATTTGTAAAATATTCCCAAATTTAGCTTGAAAGTAAAATCGAATATTTATTCAGGTTTTCATCACCGGCAATATAGTGCAATACCAAACTAAAAAATTAACCTCACCACAAAGATAAATCTCAAAATCTCAAAATCTCAATTCAATAACTCGATTTGTATGAATTTGTATGACCACTTTTGAAATTTTCACGACATCCCCTCTCCTGTAATTTGCGAAATACGCGTTTTCCCGTGTCCCCCACCCCCCTTCAGTGGAATTTTCTACTTTTTCCTACGCAATACACTTAAACGCTATTTGTATGAATTTGTATGGCCACTTTTGAAATTTTCACGACATACCCTCTCCTGTAATTTGCGAAATACGCGTTTTCCCGTGTCCCCCGCCCACCTAATTTGGAAATTACAAGTTTTTCCTTCGCGAACCCATTACGAGCTATTTGTATGAATTTATATGACCACTTTTGAAATTTTCACGTCCTAACCTTTCCTGTAATTTGTAATAAACCTTATCCTGTAATTCCCGTGTCCCCCGCCCCTCTTCGTTAGAATTTTCTACTTTTTCCTACGCGATACACTTAAACGCTATTTGTATGAATTTGTACGATCAGTTTTGGAATTTGTCGACCCCTTCCCAAATTATAATCGAAAAAATTAATGTCGCGAAAATTTCAAAAGTGGTCATACAAATTCATACAAATCGAGTTATTGAATTTGACATAATAAAATATAAGAATACTTGGTAATTAACATAAGGAGGGGCTGGAGACATGTGTCGTCAGCCCCTCTTCAGTTTTTTAAATATCACTCGAATTCTAATGTCGAACAAATTCTGAAAACTGTCATACAAATTCATACAAATGACATACTAAATATTTCAATTAAAATTTTTTAGAATTTCTTTGGTGGAGGGGTTGGGGACACGTACGTATTAAACATGCATAAATTATTGTATTGGTAAACTTGTATTTAATGTGTAAAAATAATTATTGTTTTAGTTTAAAAATTAATTAGTAATCATTGTGATTACTATATATTATGTTACATATATTATGCATAAATTATGTAACTTTACGTCATGTTATTACTTATCTGTAAATTTACCTATGTCATGTTGTAATATTATTTTGTCACACTGTACTTGAGCCTTTCGGCGTTTATACTAATAAATAAATAAAATGACCGACTTTAAAACGATATAATTTAGAATTATTTTTATTTACAATATTATTATTTTATATGATATTGATTTTATCGATACAATATTTGATTGTGAATTTTTCCATTACAAAATCTAAATGCACAGAAAACCATTATCTTAGAATTCTCACATTTTACCAAATGAACAAAAATGTTAACTCAACGTACACTGTAATACACTGTGTCCTAACGATATTGTGTTCGTTTACCCGAAAGTGTTTATCGTCGCATTTGAATAGTCCAAATTGAATGTGCCATTAAGTTATCTCGAACGCGTTCATTACGCATGCGCACGTGCATACGTTGATTTCATTATTCCGCCAAATCGTGTGCACGTTACTGTTGTACTCCAAGTCCGATAATAATGAGATTTTTTTTCTTTCCCACAAATGATTTATCGAGAATCGATTAAGCCGCGAGCGCTCGTCTAAGAAATTATTATTTTCAAAATAAAAAAACGACGAGGAGGAAAAAAGAAGAACGAGCAAAATCGATCGGTTTCAACGCTGTCGTGAAGGTCCATCTTCGCTGATAAACGAGTGGGAACAACATTTTTTTTTTTTTTTTTATTTATCGATTTTGTAGGGAAAAAAGACTATTAGTATATGTGATTTCAAAAAGTAGTGTTGTGTTCTCAGTGTGTGATTTTTCATTTGATATCTGATTTGAAATGTTTTCGGATTTCGATTGCCTTTTGCAATACGCGTGCCACTATTAACGTTCGTATATTATAAATGAAGTAAAATTATTGTTGAATGACATAACACAAAAGGTAAAATATGAATTATTTCCAAAGAATGATTTTCGGACAAAAAAAAAAGATGTTATAGATATTATACTTACGATATGAAAATAAATGATGGAAATATTAATGTTCGTCAGCCTATACTTATGCTGCTTAAAACATCAGTGTTTTGTATGATAATAATATAAATAATGGATAATGGCGATTTTAAATTTATAATGACTACGGGTGTACGATAAATAACCAAGCAGGACGTACTTTTACCTACTACTGCGGATGAATACATTTAAAAAACGGGAAACCAAAATATATGAAATATATATATATATATATATATATATATATATATAACTCGAGCCGTGTTGTCTCGTAAACAACGATTTTCTTTTTTAATTAAAATCGTGTTAACTCGTTAATTGGACAAAAATGTTCGTACTTATACAACCGAACAAATTACAATTTATTCACCGATTTATTTCGATAGTCAGACGTGGTGAAAATATCAATAAATAATACTTAAACTAAGAGACACAAATTATTATCAACATTGTTAATAATTATTATTATTTTCGGTGTTTATTATTGAAAAATTGAAATAATAATAATAATACTATTATTGACCTGATGATGATTTTTAAAATCATTTTATAATAATACTATTATCAACCTGATGATGATTTTTAAAATCGAAACCGGTCGTTAATGAAAAATTATAATACTCCTGGCTACGTTAATTTTTATTTATTTATTTTATTTATATATTTATTTTGTTATTAATATATAGTATAATAACTATACATTGATTTTATTTATTATTTATTTTATTTATTTTATTTTTACATACCTATATATCATAGGTTTATTATTTTTATAATTAGTATATCTTCATGGAGTATTATAAACATAAAGCTTTGGCGTTTATTTTTTAAGGTTCTTAAGTTCAAATTATTCAAAATTTAATTCAACTTTGTACCAAATCAAATAAAATTATTAATAATAAAGCCATCTTGTGCATGGGTACTATTTTATAATATTTTTATAACAATGCAAAAAAATATAAATAAATCGATTTCATAATGTATTTTAAATATCAAGTTCATTAATTTATTACTGATTTATTTAAACTATTCAATTGAACATACTATTATATTTATTGACTTCTATTAATAATAATACGAGTTGAAATTATTGTTTGAATTGCATTGCAATCAATACCAACGTCATACAATAATAACTGCAGTATTTTTTCACAACAATATATATATATATTGCTTGATTTTAAATCTTTTTTTACTCAGTTATAACATATTATATTTGTGTAGATTTTACATTTTTCATCCAAAATAAACTATATTTTAGAGATGTTGTACACTCTTACCACTATAATATTATATTTAAACGAAATGTCCATCAAACTATCAAAAACTTATAATATGTTAGAAGACAGGAGGAACGTACGAAGAGGAGGAAGGGAGCTTAAGACGATCGTTTACTAAAGTAAGGTTTCGAATACAGCCCTTAAGATCCGCAGACGTTTTAAGTGAGTAGACGATTCTTTACAGTTTATAGGTCAATTTTGTCTTAGTGCATTTACCTGAGAAAATACTACCGAAAATTCCAAACAAAAACAAAAACTTTTAATTATTCTGTAGGCATTTACTAACTATCCACATCCTTTTTACAAAATTAATTAAACCTGTTTCACTGCGAATCTAAAAATGATAATACAAGAAATATTTCTACCCGATCACTTATCGCAGAATTAAACAGATTTAATAGAATATTAAAAAAAAAACTTTTTAATATAGTTCAAATTTAACTACGAAATTATACAAAATTATAGAAAATCATATAAGAAAGATTTTGACACAAAAAAATTTTGAAAGTGTGAAAAAAAAATTTTGGACATTTTTCTAACATTTTTTTTTCTCATTTATTTTTCATATTATTAACTTCCCTCGTTCAGAATCGTTTTATTGAAGAAATGATTTATCGTTTCTTTGAAATTCAATACACCCGTCAAGAGAATCCCATCCATCGTGCGAAGTATGTCCGGCTTTTTTTTTTTTTTATGTAAAGTATACTTTAAGGGCACATTTCGTGATTTTTTAGTGCATAACTGCATACATATTTAACAGGTTTTTAGCACATATGATTGTAGGCCCTAACCATAATATTATATCATAGGTATATATTATTATTATCATAAACCGCAACAACGACGAAACCGATTATTAGCGTACGCTCAAATAGGCATTACACTGAAAATGGCAAACTTCCAAACTGGAAATTAGGTCTCGTGTTATTTGAAATAATTTAAATATCTAACATAATATCGATAAATCACGGTATTCGAAAAAGCGTTCCGGGGTATGTAGTGTAGCGCTCGATTTACGGCTATCGCTTGCTGTTTATGAGACGTACTTTATTTTTAATGAAAATGCTCATAAAAACGGACACAAGAACAAATTTCAAAACGCCAGTCGAATGGAACTTTGCCCTTTGCCGCTTCGCTATTCGGACGAGATTCTTGTAGCCTTTCCCCCCCCCCCCCAATAAAATGCAATATAAAATAAAAACCGTCCGTTGCCTATGAAATAATGTGTAGCTCAATGCGCATCGGGTTTTTCATTCACCCCCTCCCTCCTTTAGCAAGCCTTTTAACTCGATCTTTTAAAATCCCAGTCCTTGATGTAGTGCATCTACTCAGACAAATGTGTTTGAAATCGTTAATTATTCAGTATGAACGCAAGACCGAGTGATGTACGTGAGTTATTAAATTATTAAATGGAAAATAAAGTTCCAGAAAATTTTCATATCTTAAGGTCGGACGCGACATTTTTCATAAAATGTAGTAACTATAATGGATAACTTTTATCACAACAAAGGTTGGGATGTTTATGCACTAATTAATGATTAAATATGTTTAATATGCACTCGTGCACTAAAAAAAAAAAAAATAGCATAATATGAAGAAAAAATTTAAAAATATGCATTAAACTTTTTTATATTTTAGTCACTACTCTTAATGAAAAAGCTTTTACTCTAGGAATTTGTATAATAGGCGATTAAATTACACAATTTGGTATAAGACGCGCACTGTACGATGTAAGTACAGAACAAAAATGGAAATAACCATACTTAAATCTAAATAATAATAAATTAATTTTATATCATAACTAGGATTTAAATACACTAATAATCATCGAAAAATGATCTAAAAAACTATCAAAAGCGCGCTTAAAAAATGTATTTTATCGTGAAAACGCCCTGAAAAGAGGTCCTATAATATATTTTAATATTTTAATTTATTTTATTATTTGCCGTCTGCCAAGTCCAAGAGACCACAAGTAAAGATAAGTTACAAACTTTATAACAATTATAGAGAGATTTGTAGATATTTTAATGAAAAAAAAAAACCAAAAAACATGGATAATATTTTGAATTAACTAAATTTAAATTACTGAGTCGCATTTTGTAGAGATATTATTTTATATTCAAATATGTATTAAAATAGAATTAAAAAGACCGAAGAATACTAAAATATGACCTAAAAATGAAAAAAGTTACGAAAAATACAAAAAATAGCAAAATAATGCAAAATTAAAACGTGTGTGTGTGTGTATGTAACGGCATGTATCATACGACTGGCCTATAGAATGAGTTGATTCAACCCTTTCGACCAGAAGGTCATTACACAGAACTTTTCAAAATCTCATATTAGATTCTGAACAAAGTGAAGAAGCTAGTGTTTTTACAATGATGTTTATTTATTTTTTTTTTTATTTTTTTTTTTCTGTTAACACTTTTTCGTATAGA
>JAIPRM010002436.1:11905-30510 GCA_025469315.1 Stegophylla sp. TES_Ste_2020 | reverse complement strand
GGAAATTTTTGGGAGGCAACTCGTATATAATTATAAACTACCTGATCATCGGAGGCGACTAGTGTATATTAACCTTTTTATTTGCGATAAGGACGGGAGGCAATTCGTATATTTTGGGAGGCAACTATGTAGTATGCACCGGAATTTTCTCTTCAGGGGGTTAGGGAAGTTTTAAATAGGTCAAGAAACACCGGATTAATCTGACGGCTCTAGTCAACAAACGGCAACAGTCGGGTACGAGAGTATTTTAGATTTTTTTATTTATTTTTTTTTTTCATCCTATTCCCAAAATATATACAGACTCCCGCCGCCGCAGTAGTTCCTTAGTAAGAACAAACGACCGAAACGCGTATATATATATACGTATAAATATATATTTTTTCTCTCTTCGACGTTCTCGAACATCTGTCGTAAGTACCGCCGCCGCAATGATAGACACCGTGTCGAATTAAGTGCACTGCTGCAAACGAAAACCGTCTGCCTCTGATGATAATAATAATAATAATAATAATACGCGCTGCCATCGTTACACCATCAAATATTATTACTATTATTATTATTATTATTATTATTATTATTATGTGCATGAACGTTGGGTACTTAGGGCCGGTATGTTCACCGTTATCCGGCTCGCGCGCGAATATGTATCATTATTATTATTATTATTCGGCATCCGAGCTGTGGTTTCGCGCGCGTATACAACTATATATATATATAAACAAACAATGTGGTGATGGTCAGCATCATATATAATACGCGTATATTAAACTGCATTATATTGTTACATTATGTGTTGTCTGCGGAAACGAGGAATTTTCGCCAATTTCGTGTTACGCGAACGAGCGCTCGCGATATCGCACCGACCGGATACCCGAAGCGTACAGTACGGTGATACAATAATAATATTATACTTGGAAACGTTATTATTTCCCACGAGTTTATGCGGCCAAAAGGAAAAAAAAAAAACAAAAAATAACGTGAGACAAACATATTATTCGTACTCAATCATATGTATGGTAATAATAATAATAATATACAGTTTTGTTTTTCCAAGTACGAATCGCATAGGTACACCCATATAGTATACATTCTAAGTACGAATTTTTACCGAATGCTATTGGCTCAGTTGATGATTAATTTCTGATTAATGTGCCAATATGTATCCCGTTGACGTCCTCGTCGTGGCAGTGGTGATACCGAGTTGTGTGTTTGTGTGTTTGTAAAGAAAAACAAAGGATAATAGATCAAGAAGTAATAAACACCGAAAATATTTTCTTGGCTATACTTGGTTTCTAATGAAACATATTATAGCATATTTAAAAAATCATACCATAAATTGTTTATTTTTATTTTTATAAATAAACAACAAACAAATACTACTTTTCGAGAAAAATTATGAAATTAGAATTATTTTTTTATTGAAAATACAGTAGCGGATTCCCTCGATTACTATGCTATTGATAGAGTAAGGAAAATGATTTTTCAATAACTATAGGAATTATTAATTTTAAAACCTGGATTGATAAAAAATATAAATACAAAAAGGATTAATAACATATTGATTTTATACGGATTCAATTGGTATTAAATATATATATATATATTCGTTTGAAGTATTTTTCTCCTGAATCAAATGAATGCATTTTTTTATTAGATTTTCATATTAATAATATTTAATTAAATGGGAAATAAATAAATTTCACTCGAGATTCACCGGAGCCTGTCAATATTTATATTTGATATTTTATCGAGATGCAGTTGTCTGGTGCACAAAAGTGTATATCGATATATCGGTACTATAATTAACTGAATAAAATACATAATCAAATAAATCACCATAAGTCCGCCGCTCCCCTAGCCGTAGGTCGGGGTGCTTTTTCCATCCCTATCGAGTCGATATAAATTATACTACTCGCGTACCTACACTACCCGACTGGTAGACTATAAATTATATTATTATTTAATGTCAAAGGAAACGAGAGAGATTCGACGTCTCTGAAGCCGATGTAGTGCATAGTAGAGTGCACTCGAGTCGGTCAACTCAACCCCCGTCGTTGCGTACACGTCACTCGATTTGCTGCACGTGATTCGACGATCGCGGAACGGACGACCTAATCTTTACCTATATACATGTATAATATATAGTGTATGAAATAGAAGACAGATAAAAACACACACACACTCGCAAAAAAAAAAAAAAAGCAAAAAAAAAAACGTTGCTCTAGTGATCTATAAAATATTTCGCGAAAATTGGATTAACGCGCGCGCGCTCTTCTGTGCCGTATGATGACGTGATGCGTACAAGGTCAGAGTCGTAAATTCTCGTTTTTGTTTTTAATTGAAACTTAGTTTTAATAATATACTACAAGGCTTTCATAATCGAAAAATTCTAGCTCAATGTCGTCGTATTTTATAGTGACTGACATCGTTATTATTCAAGTGGTTCTTAGCAGGGACTAGAACAATTTAGTTTTTTCGATTTCGATTTAGTATTTTGAAAAATACCAGGATTAATGTTAGGGTTCAGCCTGTATTAAAGGGTTCCGAGTATATATATATATTATTATTTTTTAATTTGTTCCATATAGAAGTTGGCTTAATTTATTGATGCACATATTAATTAGTTTCATATATGTGTACCGAAAACTAATAAAATAAATAATTGTTAACTATACAGTATTTACATTAGTTATGGACACACACATTTTTTGTTCTACTTCGTTGCAATCAAAATAACTGTGAATGAGAAATTTCGAAGGTCAAAACATAATGAAAATATTTAATTATTTTGCGATTTAAACTATTGAGATCAACCAGAAGAAGTCACGAGTACGCTTAAAAACGAAACTAACAGTCAACTACTAACTGGAACTTTTCACTAATTAATAACGTGAATTAATTGTGAAAAAGTAGAGAGTAGATACGGATTACTGTTATAAAAAATAAGTAATTAAGTATAGAAATAAAAAATGTATCGTTAAATGTATTATAATAAATTATTATTCAAACGTGATGTGCATGAATTTTATTTTGAAAATAATTCATTTTCGTCAAGTACACACGATATTATTGTTTTTCGCTGAAGTCGCGGGTTATCGAGAGACATTCGTATTAAACGAGTCGTTGTTTTCGACTGAATGAAAAAAAATTTTAGACATTTTTCTACCATTATTTTTTCTCATTTATTTTTTATATTATTGACTTCCCTCGTTCAGAATCGTTTTATCGAAGAAATGATTTATCGTTGTTTTAAAATTCAATACACGCCCGTCAAGAGAATCTCGCCCGACGTGCGAAGAACACCCCGACGAGCGAAGTACAGACTTTTTTTGAAATTGTTTTATTATTACCTTTTACGTCCCGTATAGAAACTTACGCGAAATGCAACTTACCCGTTCGTCCAAATATTATTTAACTCGGTTCGCGCATGGTACGAGAGTGATTGATTTAGCGTTGCACGTTGGACGGTTTCGAAGAGAGAACGTGAACAGTTAGTTTCGTCCGCTTTGACTTTCCGGTCCGCGAACCGTTTAGCCGATCGATTAAAGCGTTGGTCTTGGATGAACCCACGTGATGATACCGGGGACTCATTATTTGCCTATGTAATAAGACAGATGAGTCGTCGTCGGCGGCATTAGTGCGCGTAACTATTTTTCGTTTGATCTGCGCGAATCTGCGGTGCGCGTGTAGGTGGATTGTGTACGTCTGCATTGATTCCCTCGTGTTGCCGTTCACCAGAATCAACGACCGACAGGGCAATTAAGAGAATTCGTGCATCGGTTGTCGTGTGTGTCGGGTAGTAACGGCCCGGAAGGGATGACGACAATTATTATGATAACTAGAGTTGGAATTTTTTTTATAGCTCTATACGGCTATATAAAAAAAGAAGAAAACATCTCGAACGAAATATAGTAATGAATATTAAGCATTAAAAATCCTGAAAAAATTCCAAAAAAAAATCCAAATAAAGCTCAAAAATCAAAATCGAATTTCGTGTATTTTATTCTAAGTAGTATATTAAGTAGAATTTTTTGTTTGGTTAGCATTGTTAAAAAAAAAAAAAAAAAAAAATGCAATCCTATCTCTAATCATGACATATTATTATAGTTCCTGGCCACAAATATTAGTTTTTAAACATTTCTCGTGTTTGTTATTTCCCAGCAGCATCTCGGAATCTGGTATTCGAAATGTTTCCTGGGAATTCCTGGTGATGTCTTGTAAAATTTGATATTACACAAAACGATAAAACATCGGAAGTTAAACGTTTTTATTAATTCCGATGCGTTTCATACGTATATAATTGTACGAAAATTTTTTTTATCTTTTTTCCCGTAAGATATTTTTAAATAATTATTGTATTATTAATTCAGATCAGTGTACAAGAATCGTTACCATTTCAAAGTTTTCTGGGGCATCTGGGGCATGATGCTTAAAAAGAGGATAATCTCAATAATTCCAAAAATAAAAAATTGAATTAATACAGTTTATCAAAAGAAAAAAAGGATAGATCCAAAATGTCTTGTTTTTTGTTTAAGTTACACCCGCGCTGACACACGCATCGTGTCGGATCGTTTTTCAATTTCCGCGTTTACTTTCGAGAAAAATTGATTATAATATAAATCGTGTTAAACTAGCGCCGAGAAGGTTTCCAAAATTACGTATCTGTATTGTGTGTATACACACACACACACACAAACATGTACACACGCGTGTACATCGGGTTTAATGATTTATTGGTTAGTGACGTAATAGGAAATAGTCAAACTTTGCTCTTTAGAAAGGGGTGTACCACCACCACAACGTCCACCGACACTGCCGCCGCCGCCATCATCGCCATTCGACGACGCAACAATAATGTGTAATTTATTGTCATAATCTTACGGTCGGCCGAGCAGAAGACAATAAAGAATTTTGTAATAGAAAAAAGAAGCGTACAATATAGCGTATAATAAATATAAATCCTAACCATTTCGTATACGCACACACACACACACACACACACACACTCACAATGATACGGAGTGCAATATTCTTCTTTGGATAACTGTCTACAAAACACACATATATATAATAATATGACGTATTATATTCCAAAAATGTATTTTGTAAAATTTATTATAATTAAATTCTCACAGTATTCCGAATGTATCCGGAGCGATTTATAATTAAAAACTCATATGGTTTTATTATAATATATTTCTGCGGTTAAATGGGTCATCATGATATACGTATGTATACCAACACAGATATATATCACACGGTTTATACGGTTATTGATTCCGTCGAATGAATTAAAAGTTTTATTCGAAATCCGTATACAAAATTAGTATGTAGGTATTCGTCGTCGGCTGAACACGTTTGAACTTTTGCGAATCGGAAGGAATTCCGAGTGAAAATTTTGTAAAAGTCACGTCGTATCGTTAAAACTATAGGGTATGAATGTGAAACGCAATTTAAAATGCCTTATTGACTTCAAAACAAATACGATTTCCCAAAAAAGCTTAAAAGTATTTAAATAAACATTTAAAACTGTTGTAATAAATTACTTATTAGTATTTACAATTTAATACAATATTACTACGATTCATAAATTTGCCTAAATAACTTTTGATGAAGCTTCAAATTGTTTTAGATTCTATGTGAAGCGAATAAGCTAGTGGTTTTATAACAAAACTATTTTTTTTTTTTTTTACGCTTTTTGGCTCTAGATTAAAGAGGTGTATTTTCAAAATTCTCCAATGTTTTTCTAAAAACCAGAAAATTGATTTGTAATTTGAATGAAAATGTTAACTTGAAACGGGAAATTATCACCAATTATCAAAAAAAGTGTGATACGAACAGATATTCCAAAACATTTTACCACTTTCGAGAAAACTACAGAATTTTGGAAATTTTCTCGTTTTTTATAAGATTTTGAAAATAAAATTTTTTAAATCTTATGAGCTGAAAATTTAATGCAATCTTACTCATGGTAATAATTAGTTGAATTGTAAAATAATATTTTATTTGAATTACATTTTTCTCATTTCTCATTTCGGTAAATTTTTTAATTATCTTAATTTAGATAAAATTAAAATTTGTTTTTTATCTTTATCCGTATCTAGATGGCTTGTCATTATCATACCAGTCTTATCTAGATAATTATTTCGTTATCTGGACTCGACACTGTTTGTTAAGTCTCAACAGTAGTAAATGTAGTAAATTTTTTACATCCATATTTATGGAAATACATTTCTATTACACGAGATCATGATAACTCTGTAGGGATTTATGTAAATACTGGTAAATTAACTAACAAAATTTGGTGACCCCGTCCACGAGGAAATCCTTGGACACGCGCCCACTCGGTTATTGTAATATTATTATACCGAATAATATTCAATATTATTATTTTCATGCATAATTAAAAAATAAAACTCAATGTTAAATTTTATTGCGGTACCGTCGGGGAGTTATTACCTATGAGTTGGCTGTTTGTCAATAATATTGACAAACTCTAATAATTATTATTGTGGTTTGGAACCGTAAATCGATTTTCTCGTTCGCACGAAGTCGCGGAAGTTTCTGGATTTTACTTCGTCTCTCTATTCATACATATTATCATACAACATAATAATATTTAACTTACGCTTCAGTGGTTCCCAAATTCTTTTGCGTCGCAGCACATTAATTATCATAAGATATCATAAATCGTTGTTGTGGCGCGATTTCCATAATCATTGTCTTCTACTGCTTGTCGATAACAAAAACTTTAGACCGGGGAAACGTACATAATCTTTGCAAACCGAATAAACCGCCGACATCCGATTTTATCGTTGTCATTAACGCTCCGATAGTTGTAGTAAGTTTTTATCTGTGGTGTATTACGTATAATTATTTTTCACGTCC
This sequence comes from Stegophylla sp. TES_Ste_2020, assembly GCA_025469315.1. NCBI lineage: Eukaryota > Metazoa > Arthropoda > Insecta > Hemiptera > Aphididae > Stegophylla > Stegophylla sp. TES_Ste_2020. The sequence goes on along the minus strand of JAIPRM010002436.1, from coordinate 23,622 downwards.
ATTGGTGCACGCAGAGGGTTGGGGGGGAGGAGGCTAAGGTGTGGGGCTAAGAGCCCTCGCACGAGAGATAACATTTAGATATTATTAAGGTAGGCTACGTGTTTTTCCAAAGCACGTTTAATTCTTTTGTACACCATAAATGTCGTTTTGATCGTTATATTCGAACTTTCCCTTTTGTTTCCATAATGAAGAAATAATTTGACCTAAACAGATTTTTGTTATTTAGAGATGAATCTAAAATATTTATCCTGAACAGTAAATAAATGGACAGTTTGTTATTTTGCTACCTATCAAAATAGTAGGGAAATTTGTTTGGTTTTCCAGTAGGCCGTAGTGCCCATTCGTAATGTGTGTTTCGAATTCAATACGTTGATCTGGATTTCGTATCCAATAGGGATTTTGGTTCTTTACCGTCACTCCAATCAGGATTTTTTTTTTTTAATTTTAGTATCCACGTTAGATTATTCATTAGTTCCCACTAATTATTTGAAACTATTCTCGAATTATTTTTTATCATTCGGATTAGCTAGTATCTACAACGAATTTAAATCATGTTCTAAATATTAAAATCGTATATTTTTCCTGAAGGAACTTTTTCTCAATTACTATTATAAAAATTTGTCAAGTAACGTAAAAAAATATGCAATACTAACTGATTCTGAATGTAATAAATATATGTATATTTTAAACATATTGAATGGTATAAACTGTATTAGTTAAAAGTCTAATGTAGATTGATTAATATTTATTTTGAAAGGCCAATGTTTACATAAAAAAAAGGTTTACTTAATTGAAAATTGAAATGAAATTAAGTTAAGTCAATCGATGTTATAGAACATTTATTATTTTAATTAATAATTTTATTTAAATTAAATTAATTTAAATAAAAATAACACGCGTATTTTAATTTATTAAGATAATGTAATTTTTATTGGTAACTTGAAATATATATATATATATATATCAGTCCTTATTTCTTATATTTCAATATCCTTTGCTTTCCAACTTTATTAAAAATAATCCGTGAAATCTTATTTTAATTAAAAATAATCACTGATAATGACATGGTTATGTTATCAGTTCTCCTTGACAAAAAAAAAAAAAAAAAAATGCACCATTGGTGTTCATCACTCTCCACATGGGACTTGGTGGGTGTGTTATTAAATTTTAAAGAAACGATATATAATTGTTATTTTAATAAAACGATTCTGAGTGGCCTTCAGACAATTTTACATTAAAATGATTATGTTTATGATTATTGCAAAAAATTCATTTTTTTTTTTTTTTCAATCAGTCAGTTGTATATTTCACTATTAACACTATTGAATGAAAATTTTTTTTTCACATAGTTAAAATTTTCTTGTTTACAAAATATTTTTCACATTATGTTCTTCTTTAATCTTTTATCTTTTTTTTAATTTTCATAAAATTTGGAATATAAAAAAAATAGTTGTAAAAACAATTTTTTTTTTTCAAATTTCGTGCAGTTTTTCTCAAATTTCGAGAAAACTATTGAGCGTTTCGAAAAATTACATCTTTAAAGTATCATCAGAGGTAAATTCTTAAAAAAAAAAAAAAAAAAAAAAAAAAATGGTCGAATTTTTCGCAGAAGTATTTCCGTGTACGCGAAAACGTGTACCCTTAAAAATAAAAAAAAAAAAATAAAAATGAAGTAATAAACGCATTGTCGTAAAAACACTAGCTTCTCCGGTCCACTCAGAATCTAAAATCGGTGTGAGAATATCGTTTAAATATTCGAATATTCTCCGCTTGAAAACCGAGCACGAGTCTTGTTATTAAAAAAAATAATGTTTTTAATTTTCCTCTCTCTCTCTCTCGACTTACAGACCAGGCGACGGTACAGAGAGCTCCGCAGCCACCCGTGGTGCGAGTGGTGCGCGTGGACGTGCCGCCGGTGGTGCGGACGCACGGCGCGAAACCGGAGTCGGACAAACCGGCGGCGGGGCCGGTGCTGTTCGCGTGCACGTACGCGCTGGAGGGCGGCGAGAACGACGACGAGAACGGCGACACGACGACCGCGGCGGCCAGCACCGCGGCCACGGCCACGGTGGCCGCGGCCGCCGCGACGTCGTCGACCACCGCGGTAGCCGTGGCGGCCCCGCCGGCCCCGGAGCTGCCGATGAACGAGGAGACGGAGCTGATGCAGAAGGAGCGCGGCGTAGTGCTGAAATGGTACTTCCGGCGGAAGCCCACGCCCCCGGGCACCGACCCGATGACCGCGTACTTCGACGACAGCGTGCAGGTGTTCCAGTGGATAGCCGGCAACGGGCTCGAAAACAGCGTGGGCCTGGGCCCGCTCGCCGACCGCGTCGTCGACGTGTCCGACGAGACGCCGCGCGCCAACAAGTCGCTGCTGCACCGCGTGTTCCGCGTCGATCGGCCCACGGCCGAGCTGACCGGCGAGTACCGGTGCCAGGTGGAGGACTGGGTGAAGGAACGACGGTCCGCCTGGCAGCCGATGGTGGTTTACAGTGAGTGTATTATTTTTTACTGCAACCGCTTTTCGTCGTCGTTGTTGTTGTTGTCGTCATATTTTTTTTTGTACGCTTCTTGTAGACTTCCGTCGACGACGACGACGACGACTATAGACCAGAGGTTCTCAAAGTACGGGCGGCTCGACCCTCTCCGGGGAGGGACCGCGAAAGCTTTTTCGGGCGGGGGGCGCGAGAAAATGTTAAAAATCGACATATTGTATCGGTAGGACAGAAAAAGATCTGTGAAATTTGCGTGGCAATAATGACTGCAGAGTGACTAGAAAATCTCTCCTCGTTTCACCAGACGTTGTAAAGAAAACACCCATCACAATAAAAGTAACCGATCGAGATTAAAACCTTTTATAATAAATGTACATTTTATTTTAAAATAATTTTGTAATGTCAATATCAATATTAGCCCATATTTGTTGTTTGTTTATAACTTTTTTTGGTACTCTAAACATGACTATTAAAATTATTTTTATGAGCGGGTCCACGTCTGGGGTTTATCAAAGTGAGAGGGGGCCTGGCATGAAAAGTTTGAGAACCTCTGAACTAGAACACGGTACCTAGTTGCCTAATTTCATTCCCCCCCTCCCCTCCATTCATCCGTGGGTGACCCTAAACCACATTGTAAGGGGGGGGAGTTAGGGTGACAACCAATAACCAGGTTTTACAAATCTAGGAAAAGTATCCGGGGAAAACATTATACCCAGAGGTAAAAAATATCCGGGGTAAATATATTATAATATCAATGTTGTAATATTATGTATAATTAATGTGAATCTAGGACAAAATCTCACCCAATAGAATTCCGAAAAAAAAACCCAACACAAAGCAAGGAATAACTCTTAATAAATATATTTTTCTTATAATCTTTTCCTTCACACTTTACTATAGGGCTTAGAACTGACCGATGGTAAATTTCATTATTACACTAAACGGGCGTGTTTAAAAAGTTATTTTGGACGTATTTATATTTTTATTTTTATTTTTACTTTATCACGGCACCACAATATATTATAGTCCTTGTCATCTGCTATGTCATGTTATATTCTAAGTCCACAATCGTGTTCTATCCGGCACTCGTCGACAAACGACGTTCTATGAACGCGAACGGCATACGAATATAAAAATATGGATGAATCATAATTTAATACATAATTGATAAATATATAAAATAAAATAAAAAAGAAAAAAAACATAAAATTCCAAATTAGAAAAAAATTTGTTCATACATTCAAAACAAATTTTTAAACACGCTCTTTTAATTCAAACAAATTGTGTTGGATAATTATAAGAGAAATATGTATTACAAATATTGTAATTTAAAAAATTATTATTTCTTTCTCTTCATACTTGATTTTTTTTTTGAAAAAAACCTACGGTAAAGTCGCAACATTTTTTTACTCCGCAATGATATTATTCCACCGGATATTTTTTCAACACTCTGTGGTCAAACGTTTCGTGTGAATCGAAGGAGCTTAATATAATGGTTTTACAATAATGTTTATTTTTATTCTGCAATAGTGTACATTTATTATTTTATGTTTTTAGCGGTGATTCTTGTTACTCTGCTACTTTTGAAAGAATACATTAATAAGATGATGAATTCATGATGGCCAATTGATTTTCGTTTAGTGACACACTAAATTAAGTTTTTTGAAATTTCCAATTATTGTTTTTCAATGCGTAACGATAAAATACTGGCACGTTGTGTAAAATCGCGTTTTGATAATAATTGTATATAATTGCTTTTAACTGTATAGATTTTCACGAAATAAATTTCAGTTATTTATAGTCGTAACTGTAATACCATAAAAGTGGTAAAAATTTATTACGTATTGACGATGTATTAAAAAAAAAAAAAAAATTTCTTCCATACGTTTAAAAATAACCAGCACATAATATTTAAAGGACTATATACTTTTAAAGAAATATCAACATAATTTAAACAGAACAGCATATTTTTTTTTTTCTATTCAAAATACATCTTTTTTAAAAATGTTTGCTAATTACGCATGATAAAATATGTGAATTCGTAAATTTGTTTGTACTAACATGGCTTAAATGGTTGAAATCAATTTAATTGTATAGCTGTAAAACATAAGAGCGTAAAGCGAAATAAAAACTTCAGCTTGATGTAAAAAAAAAAAAAAGGCATATTTATAAATTTTTCTTAAATTTCGTATAAGGGATTTGTACCCCTAAAAGCCCCTTATTTTTTGTACTCAACCCTATGAGTTTGTCGTACGATAAAAATGAAACACACACAGCCCTCGAATTTGCGATCACTTGTTTTCACTAGTATCCGACGTATTATTGCGTATTGTGAAAAAGAAAACTCCACCCTCCCCCCCCCTGTAGTGTCCTGCAAAACTCGCCGTCACATATCGCCGATAACATTACCCCCGCGGTTTGGTCGGGTCACCAGTAGTAGGGGGGGGGGTGTCTTTAACTCGGACGGCGGACACGGCGAACTTATTTCGTTTTCGTACTTATTCGATTTTCACGCACGTCCGCGTTCGCGTATATAGTATTTACTGGGCAAACACACGCACGCCACGATATTATTATATAGGTATCTCGTTCGACCCGGAACCGCGTACGTGGTTATTAAACATCACAAGTCGTTCTTTTCGGCGAGTCTCTCTCGTTTCACGATCCGAAATCCGATACACGCGTTGTGTCAAGTGTGTGTGTGTGTGTGTGTGTGTGTGCGTGTGTGTGCAAGGCAGAGGTTTGAAGAAACCCACCCCTAATAATGGATGTCTTAGTTGGCGCCATGCGCATCTCACTACTCTTCACAATATAGATAATGAGTTACTATTTTTTCAACGTGCCAGTAATGATTACCTAATCGTATTTTGGCCGTTAGATTGAAAATAGAGGAATTTTTCTCACGCGTTAAGAGATATTTTTATGAAAATTAAAATTAGACGAAATATATATAATAATATGCTGTTTGCGCGTCATTTTAAACTCTTAAAATATTCGGGAAGGGAAAGATTTTTTTAAATTGTATATTACTTAATGTATGGTAAAATTCAAAAATAACGATTCTATTATTTCCATGTAAATCTATAATGTGTTCAAAAGTAATTTTATACTCTATTTAATAAATTTTATTTTTTATTTTTTGATTCCTGTATAAGGATATTGCTGTTAATTGGTTTAATTATCATTACCATATTATCATAAATCGTAGATTAAGGACTAAAATATAGTAATTTTCTTTTTAAAATATTTTTATTTTTTTAAGTAGCTAAGCTTATTAATTTTTTTTAAAGTTTTTCGGGCAGTTTCATATATTTTTAAGTCATTTTTTTTTTAGTTCATCAAAATTCTATCTCTAGTTACAACTTATATTGATCCATTGTTGACTACGTTTAGAATTTACTATATTTAATTCTTTTTGTATAGATAATATGGATGCAGATAAGTGATTCGTTAGTTAAAGTGTATATATTAAGTAGTTCAAATAGGTACGTCTTTTTTTTTTTGAAAATAAAAGTGTTGTTAACAAAATAATATGTGGTATTTTTTATAATCGTTTAGCATTACGAAACAATATGTGTCACGTTGTCACGCCTGTTATTTAAGGAGCTTTGAAATATATTTGGAGGGGGTGAGGGGGTTAGGGCTCGAGTTCACCCAAGCCCACGCCTAATTACACCCTATAATATAGTAGTTATGTGTAGTGCTATATCAAAAGACACACTCGTTTAATTATGTCGAGTGCTATAAAACGACACTTGGCTTTTGTCGTTTGAAACCACGCGAATTATAATGTATACATTAAATTACAAAATGACGGGTAAAGCGAGCGGCAAAGTTCGCGCGTGGGTTCTTTGCACGGAAAACGTTTTCCGGACTTTCCGAGTCTCGCGCGGTGCGACTCGTGTCAGTCGGGTTTTTTCTCGTTTTTCCGTATACACACGATACCCCCGGACCCCCCGTTATGTATCGCTTTACATCACGTGCATGTGTGGTAATTACATAAATTTAATAAAATACTTTTCGTTCAAACGAAAATATAATATATTATTCTGACGCAATGTAAACACGCGCGTGTTTTTCCACTCGAGGCGTGTCGTCGTTGTCCACCACGAATGGAAAGAAGAAGAAGAAGAAGAAAAAAAATGAATAACCGCGTCCGAAAAAAAAAGGATAAAAACAATAACGAAAACGTGACGTGCGCCCAAAGAGAGCATCGAATCGAAAAGTGTTATTATTATAATAATTGCAGTCGCGCCGTGCGTAGTGCGTATGTAGTTCTAGAACACGTAATACCTAATAATAATAACAACACGTCGAAGAAAAACGAGTGCACGCATGAAAAAAATACTACCTGAATATGATCTAAATATTAGCCATTATTATTATTATTATTATATTTTATATCGTTATCGAAACCAATGTGTGTATGTGTGTGTGCGTGTGCAGCGCTCTGTATACATCCAATGTATATCAGACGGTGTGAAATAAATTGCCGTGAACTATTAATATGCGGAGAGGAATACTCGATTCGGGTTAGGGATTTTTTTCTTTTTTTTTTATTGTTTATAATTCAGTGTTTCTCAACCTGGGGTCGCGACCCCCTTGGTCCATCGTGAAATCAGATGAAAATATGCTAATTGCGTCATAATATATTATTGTCAAATGAAAAACAATTGTTTGAATCAACTTCATAATAAAAATATTATAACGGATTTCTAAAAACTATATTATGTCAATTTTGGTTAAAAATTATAATGAGTATCCTAAGCTCAGCTGAAGTTAAGATACAATAAAAACCTTTAGTCCGTTTTCGACTAATTATTATTATTTAAGTGAAATAAAAGTTTCTCCTCTGACTAGCATACGAATTAAATGGGAAAACTGATAGGAAATTTCTTTAACGATTTCTATTAAACTAATGATAGACAAAATCATTTCAGTTCAACGACAAGTTTATTATCAACAGTTTATCTGATGACGACTATGATATATGTATTATAGTTATAACAAAGTTTACCATAGTTAATAAACTGCAAAATGTATGCTTTATATTTTATCTAAAATCATATTTATCATTTGATACTATTGCAATTCTGTATAATACACGTAATTTATATTTAAATGTAAGAAATATATTTAGGGGTAGCTAAAAATCGGATACCTAATTTGCGGGTCGACACTGTAAAAAGGTTGAGAAACACTGGTTTTTATTATTATAACGTATGTGTGCGAATCACTCGTGGTTAGGTTTTCGGCCGACGCGTTGTTCGGTACCTAACGTAATTTCCCCTCTCACCTCCCCTACGCGTATTCGTAAGTGTACACTATACGTGTAACGTGGAGAGGGCCATATAATAATAATAATGTGCATGTGGCCCGGAAGTGGCGCGGAGCACTTGAAAACTATTAAAATATGCGCATACATATTTATTCTGTTTGACAAGGGACGACCGTTTACGCACGACCGATATCGCGGTGGTCTGCTCTAAACGTAGTAGTTAAATGTATTTTTTTTCTGTATTCCAAAACATATACGCATAGCTACGGGGGTATTTAATCGCACGAGAAAAGGTAAAATGTCGTTTTCGAAAATTTGTTTGAGTGCATTTTTTATGGCCTCGTAAAAAAAAAAAACGAAAAAACGAAATGAATAAATATTTTACTCGCGCGCGCGTTAATAACTGCACTGCGCAAATGGTGGTCGGAATACGCGCGCACAGTGTGTGTGTGTGTGCGCGCGCGATAAAAGCAGGATTGGCTACGTTATATATTTTTTCTGTTTTTTTTTTGCTCCCACTTTATATACGGCAAATTAATTGCGGTGAAAAAAAAAAAAGGGAAAAACTAAACAACAGGGTTCGCGTTTGTCGCGCGCACTCGTATATTATATTATATTATTTGTAATTTACGACTACGCGGTGAGATCAGGATACGGACAGGACCGTCCTTTCGAGTTCCGGTCAGGACTATTATACGTATAGTATAGGACGATTGTCGAAATTAACGATCTGGTGATTTTTTTTTGGAAAAAATTACTTCTCGACCGATAATCGCGCGCAGAAATAAATGCATCTCGTTTTTAAACTATTTAAGAATTTTCCAACAAAATAGAGCTATATTTTAAAGTGAACTGTCTTAGAGAGAGAGAGAGAGAGAGAGAAGATCTTATCTGATAGTATTAAAGTATTTCGAAAACTATAACGTTCTGTATTTGAACTGGTATGTACGACAAAATTACTGATACAATAAAGATACGATGTTTATTATTAGAAATCTCGGGCATTTTATAACGCAGTAGTAGAAAAAAGCTATTGTTTTTATAGTCTATATAATATTTACAAACACTTTATTCACAAAATGTAACATTTCGTTACAGTAATTTGTAATTACCGTCACGGTACTACCCGACACTGATATAATTTCCATTTCTAATATACACACAAATGTAATAATTGTGACATTATAGTTAGAAGCGTAAAATGTTTTTTTTTATTCAAATATTTTTCGTTATCATGTTGGTATCTTTGATTTACACATTATATATATATAAAAAAAAAAACAAACTACAAAAAAGTTTTACCTATCTAAAAATAGTAATTCCAAAGAAGTTCTCACGGGTGAATCTTTTCAAAGTATTAAATAATTTTTCATCGACGTTTTTGTAAATTTTATTTTAAAATACTTTTCTCAAGCAATTTCAAAGCGGTGACCCAAAATTATCTTTCCATTCTCGGGTGATAAAAGACCAAAATGATCGACAGTAATACAATTTGAGTTGGGACCCGTCCATACCAAAACCGTTCGAAGACTAATAACTTTTCAGAAGATTTTCTTCGTCCGATTTTAAATTCTTAAAAATTTTCAGCTATAGCATTAATATTTATAAAGTTCACACTCCACATTATTATATTGTCATTACAGAAATGTGAATAAATGAATGAAATAAAAAGATTTTTAAATTAATTTTAAATCTCAAAAATGCCCTTAAAATAATATTGTTTTTAAACGGACTGAAAATGTTGGTATTAAAATTCCAAGAAATGTCTTGTTAAAAAAAAAAAAATTCGTATTTTAGTTTGCATATTAATACTTCGTAGATAATAATAATAAAACATAAGTCTGTGTAAAATAAAAAATATTTGTGTGAAGATATTTACTGATTTTATTTGATTAAAATTGAAAATGAGAAATTCAAAAAATGACCATTTTTAAGTAGCAACTATAGTGGCAAATTTGGTTTTTAAAAATTAGCTTATCGATACTTTTGGACTAGTATTTCAATACGAAAAAGTGTTTACACAATAAAAAAATAAAAAATAACAATCGTCATTGTAAAAACACTAGCTTCTTCACTTCTTTGAGAATCTAAAAGCAACAAAGAAGTTTCGAAATTTAATTTGTTGTTATATGGAACAAATTTTGTGTTAAGAAAGTTACGTCTTATAACTATCTAAAAAAAAAGAAAAAAGAAAAAAAGAGTCATAATTCTACAATTATTTCACTAATATTATTATTATTTAAAATTATTTTGTGAATTCTGTGGAATTTCGGAGTTCACAACACAGTTTTACGGACTTAAAGGTGGAATCGATAAATATTATGACATGGACGTTGACGTAAGGTGAAAATCGTACAGACGGTTTGAGTGCATTTTTTTTTTTTTATATTTCACGCCCGCGTTAATAACATTTCATCAACAGCAGTTGACGTGGGTATTAACACACGTACATAAAATATGTGAGTGCGGTGGAAGGATTGAAACGCGGGTACGTCATTCTTCTTCTTTATACATGGCAATTTATGTATTTATTATTATTATAGTTATTATTATTTTAAAAGAAAAAGAGGAAAAACTAAATTGCGATCGCGTTTGTCTGTGCGTGTTGTTTGCACGAAACATTTATTATATATCATCACTTGTTCTCAAACTGTTTTCGTTTGGTGTGTCCTGAAAATACTAAAAAAATAAATAAAATAAAAACCCACGAAATCCAAAAATTTGGGATGTAAATTATTTTAATTCGTACGAAATAGGCCTACAACATTTATGTTTTGTTTTTAAACAAAACTTAATAAAACCAAGATATTTTTTTTCGACGACCGATACCGAAAAGTCTCAAATTGATTTGTGAACTAAAAAATTTTAGTTTTCGTAACTATTCCATAAAAAAAAAAAAAAAAAAAAAAAAAAAAAACGATACCAAAAACAAACGGTCAGAAGTGTCAGTACGTAATATTGTGAAAACAAAATTCGTATTTTCGGTTTGGTTTTTAAATGGGCGTTAGGTTTTCCTATTTATAACCATATCGAATAATCGTAGTATTCGGGTAATCAAAAAATATTCAAAAATCAAATTCAACCGCGAACAGGACGTTTTAGGAATTTTAGTTATAGTAACCGTTATAAAAAAAATCTCAGAAAATTCATAGGGCTTTTCCTGATCGCTGACTAACACCGATCGTTGTCGATGACCGTTCTTCAAACCCTATGAAACCGAGAAAACTCTAAAATCATCGCTGTATAAAAACGCAATATTTAATTTGACAGATAAATGCAATGAAATGGTCTTATCGATTTAATATCAAGAGCGTTATGTCCTAACCTAACCTAACCTATAAAATCACTGTGGGTACGTAGTACGTTGTCTCGTCCAGGAATATGCTCTTGACTCGATCCGTCGTCGATCACAACTGAGATCAGCCGTTTCAGTCTCCAAAATGTACTCGATAGTGATTATTATTATCAATACCTACTGGATAAACTATAAAAATAGTTCTAGTTGATGATAGATTATTATGATATAAATTTGTTTTTTTTTTTTTACGGCCCCGTAAAAATATGTCTTAGACTCTCCTCGGCGGAGCACGGTTTGAGAACCACTGCGTTACGATACGACGGATTGAGAGAGAGAGAGAGAGAGAGAAACGATGATTATAATAACTAGGGCTCGGACTTAAATGCCCTTTCAAAAAATGCATTTATGACCTAAAAGCTCTAAAAAATGCCCTAAAAATATCAAAACATGACCTTTTAAAAAATCATTATTTATTAAATAAATTCAAATTATTATTAAAAAATGAGTAAAAAATAAGACAAAAAAATATTCCGATAAAAGTTTAGTAGTGTGCAATAAAATCGGCTAATTGGATGGTGTGACATAAATATTGTAAAAACCGGATAACCTGATGTTAAATTAGTTAAAATAGTTCAAAATGAAAATA
>JAIPRM010002436.1:0-11805 GCA_025469315.1 Stegophylla sp. TES_Ste_2020 | reverse complement strand
TGAAGAAATGATTTATCGTTTCTTTAAAATTTAATACGCCCGTCAAGAGAATACCACCCGTCGTGCGAAGTACACCCATCGTGCGAAGTACGAGTATGTCCGGCTTTTTCAAATCGTCTTCGCTATGGACTATGATTGAGTAGTGACAATAAGTCGATTCTTTTCATCCACACTTATCGGAGAAACGTAATATTCTGTCTATTATTACTACTACATTAATTCCCGATATTATCTGTGAATATTAGTTTTGAAATATTATTATTATAATCTGATTCTCAAAATAAAACGATTTTCGATTTTGATCAAGCAACAAGTCTTACTTAATACTCTGTGTTCTTGAAAATGAAATGAAATTCGTGAGACAATATTGGATGTCTGGTTAAAATTTCCAATTATTTGTAAAACGACAATACATCTGAATATTCTATTTTTCATTTTTTTTTTTGGTAAAAAATTATTTTTATACTTAAATATTTTCAAAATATCCGAAGACGTTTTACACTCGTTTTTATTTTACAGAAGACGAACGATTTGTTCGTAGGTTCCTCGCACCACAAACGTTAATATATGCAGCACTGTTTTTTTTTTTTGTCGAGAACAACAGAGAATTAAAACGGTAATCGAATTTCGCGGTGTTTCTCGGTATGGTGATTGAGAGCGAAGCACCGCGATGTTAGGTACACGTGACGTATTTATACACAAATAACAACAGAGCTCGCGTGTGACGACTACCATCTATTGCGATCGGTTTCACAAACTATTATGTCGTACCTCTATTGTACGTGACCACGTCGTCGTGGAAATATGCAACGAAACGCGTTCGTCCGTTTTTTGTCCCGTCGTTCCCGGAAAATCTCCTCGACGTTCGACCGGTTAAAAAGATTGATTTTTCGCGCCTTTGTCAAGTGTCGAGTGTATCGATAATGTCATCTTCACCGCTTGTTTTTCGTCTCATTTCAAACGGACAATAATTTTGCCTTATTTATTTATTCGATTTTAGCGCTGAGAACCGTGCTCGACTTGAGACGCTTTTTCTAGACCAAGGGTTCTCAACCAAATTGAGGTTCATGCCCCCTTTTATACTACTGTATGTGGTCACGCCCCCCCCCTTCCCACTACAATGAGATTAAATTATAATAATATGCTATTTAATATATATATAACGTAAATACACCATGACTTTAATTATTAATGTTGGGTATTAATTATGAATAAAATAACCCAATAATATTTTCCAGATTATTGAAAATATTATTGTGTCAGTTGTTTCACAATAATGACCGAATTATTATTTACAAACAAAAATAATAAATACGAAATATATAATACCATAAACAACATTTTTCACGTTTCGTGGTGAAACGTGATTCATTGAAATATTTTTACGCCTCCACTGAAATTTTGTAACGCCTCCATAGAGGGGCGCACCCCCCAGGTTGAGAACCACTGATCTAGACTAATTTGCGTAAAAACGTGACACGAATGATCCGTCGGATCGCTATCGTCTAATTTGTACGAGATGAAACGATGATGTTTATATTTAAGTTATTAGGGATAGGATTTTTGAGACTTTTGCATATTTCATTTTTCAACAAGTGGTTGTATACGAAGCAAACCGACCAACTGCATTGTCTTACCGCATGACGGATTCAAAAAAATTACGTATTTTTTCGCATTTTCCCGTTATTTTTTAAATATTACGTCACTTTTGTACATTTCGACTTACTTTTGTTTATTTTTAATGTTACATTAGCCTCTGAAATCGAATTTAAATTTATTATTCAACATCAAGTACTCAAAATTATATTGTAATATTTTTTTATCTTTTTAAAATCTTTTGATTATAATTTAAAATTTATTGTAATTTTTTGATTTCATTCATTTTTGGATGCATGTGAATTCCACTTATCCATAATTTTTTACCTTTTTTCATGTTTATTCCACCGATACTTTCTTTCTCCCTTTTTTATGTAAAGAACGTTTTCTTACTGGTGTTTTAAATGTAAACTCTACCGGTTTAATTTTCGGGACATTTCTAGATTTCTATTGAATATTAATATATTGACAATTTCTGCGCTTGTTTTAGCATTCGTTGCTACGCTCCGCGGCACCGTCGCTTCATTCTGCTAAATTTATTTATGTCCCTTCACTTGCTGTGCAACGTGGGAACATTTCGGTTCGATAATCGTTAATTGCAAATAATTTCTATTATGGGAGCAGCTGGCAGCAGAATCTGTAGTCTTGTTTGGTGAATTCGTGAGTGTGTTGCACTGCGAACACTGATGTGTGGGAGAAAACACACAGCTGCTATCAGTCAAAATAGTGAATTGAGTATTTTAGTCTGTGTTGTTCTCTCTCATTTGGCACCATTGTTGTTTCACTTTTAGTGGAAAAGTCAGAAAATTTGAAATCGGTAGGATTTACATTTTTTTTTTCAGGTAGAAAAATCGTACCGGTGGAATTTACATGTTATGAATCTGACCCAAAAATCGACTACTTAAAAATATCAGTGGAATATAAAACCTATTTTTATATAACAGTAATAAGTACCTAATTATTTTAAAATTAAAACATTTTTATTATTATTATTCGTTATTTTTTTTAGAGTTTTTATTTTTTAAAGTCATATTTAGAGTTACACGGGCAATTTGAAATTTTTTTCAAAGTCATACTTGAGTGTTTTTGCCAGCCTTTAAAATCCTATCCCCTCTCTCGACACGTCGTCGGTTTAGTCGACCGCGAAATGCGATAATATACTACAATATAGCAGTATCATCGTCGCGCTTAAATTTCGTTTTTACTTGACTCGTGAGTGCCGGTCGCCGCCGCCGTAATGGACCGCCTGCCGCAGCCTCCGCTCTCCTCGGATAGGAGACAAACGGTTTACGTTATATTATTTTTTCGCATCCGCACGCCAGTGTAAACACGCCGAGAGCGGAAAACGTACGCGAAAATCGATAATAACGTTTGTTATTTTATTATACACGCCGTATTATTACTACGGTCGTATTATAATAATAATAATAATATTATTATTGTCTCGCGCACACACACACACGATCCGATGTTTTTTTTATACAAACTGTAGATGCTCTATATATTATACAGGGTGATTCAAAACGAACGCCATTTCTTTGACACCGGAGATCTCTGCGACGGAGAGCGCACAGTACTAACTACAGTATGTGCCGTATCGTATATCAAGGGTTATCTCGAGTCTCGTTTGTGCGCAGGCGCGATTAGGAAGGGATCGAGGTGCTTAGCCTCCCCCGAAACCACCCAGACCTTCCAGAATTTTCGGAAGTCGCATTAAATGGGATGGTTGGGGGTGCTAAATCAAACAAAATATGTATAAGTTAGTCCCTTCTCTTCCGAAAAAAGACAAGTCCGAACACTAAAAAATAGTGGGCAGGGTGCAGCACCCTGACTGGAAGAACGGACAGGTGATATTATAATTCTGCAGGATAGCATTTATCTATACGTGCTCGATCGAATGAAAATCATTCCCTCCCATCTGCAGACGAGAACGAAGAAATGAAATCACGAATGTGTCCACCGATAGCGTTTCGTCGATCGGACATCCCTTTGTGAGCGTTCCTGCTATGAATATGATAACTTAATGTGATTACCGTCGATTAATTAATTAATTTTGACCGAAAGTCCCGTCGAAGACGCGCGATATTCGTTTTGAACCACCCTGTATCACCACACATTATACACATACGTATATGAACGACCCGGGAGAGCAATGAAAGACAACCGAGAGAGAGTTCGAGGACGGGCGAGCGGAGGAGACACACGATATACCGTTTGGTATCTGTTACGCACCGTAACCGATAGGGTTGTGTAAAAACGGCACACAGTGTGCGTATTACGTACTACGAGAGAATGTTGAAAAGAAAAATAAATAAATAAAAAGAAAGAAAAACGGATAGACGTTGGCGGCGGGGAAAAAAGGTAATGGGATGAAAAAATAAAAAAAATAACAAAATTAATAAATAAACGAGAAAACAAACCGAACGAGAAAACTCGTCTCTCAGTATATACAGACCGAGACGACGGGGAGCGATTATCGACTCGGATCGTCGTCAGCAGATAAACGAGTATAATATATTATGTATATAATATTAGATATAGTAATCGTATCTGCAAGTTGAGGAATATTGCAGGGATAACAATAAAATATGTGTTTGTTTAATATTTTCACTCGATATTGTATAAAACTAATTTTGTTTTCAAGTCAAAAAAAATGTTATGACATTATATTTATACTAGGCTCAATAAGAGGTTAGTGAAAAAGTTGACATCAGATTTGAATTCGGCGTTCCCGAATTATACTAATCGATATGCGCGATAAAAAAAAAAAAAAAAAAAAAAAATTATTTAAAATCTTTTACCCCTTACTGACTTAAAATTTATACAATTTTGAAAATCAGTGATCCAAGAAAAACCATTCAAATCAATACGAAAACTATTTCGTTTTTTACAAAATAAAAAAAAAACAAACAAACATCTTTTATCCCCTAAATGACGATTTATTTATTTTTCAAATGTTAAATTTAGATTTAGTGACATTTAATAAAATATATATAATTTTTGACCTTTCACCAGCTGTTTCCAAACCTCTAAATAATAATGAACGCATATTAATTTCGACCCGATAAACACTCATTCTGGACCACTGTGCGCTGATAATATTAACACGTATAT
The DNA here is from genome assembly GCA_025469315.1 of Stegophylla sp. TES_Ste_2020. NCBI lineage: Eukaryota > Metazoa > Arthropoda > Insecta > Hemiptera > Aphididae > Stegophylla > Stegophylla sp. TES_Ste_2020. The sequence continues at coordinate 7,095 of JAIPRM010002436.1, read as the reverse complement.
TATTATTATTATTATTATTATTATTATAATACCATATCGAAAGCGTGAATTTCCGTTATTTTCGCGTTCTCTCGAGTGTGAGATTTCCGAGTGAATTCGTAATAATTTTGTAGGCGCAGCACACTCGCGGTTCGAATGTGGGTCGTGTGTGTATTGCTAAAGCCTCGTGTCGCCGAGTCGTGTCTCGTATAATATAATATTATATCAGTATAGATGTAACACAAGAATCGTTTGTTATGAAAAATAAATTCCCGCGAACGTCTCGCGTGTATTTTGAAAACGTTATTAAATGTCGCGGGGCGAGGTTTACGTGGTTATTATTATTCAATTGTCACGTTGTCGAGTACAGTATGAAAAAATAAAAATTAAAAGAACAAAAGGAAACCCGTATAGTTCGCGTTCAACGCCTCGTAACGAACTCGATATCAAATTACAGACGGAAAAATAAAAAAAAAAAAAAAAATTAATAATTACTAGCCGAATTACTCGTCACCGAGGCGAATTAAAAATGGTAAATAATTATTGTTTCTCTTTGAAACTAGAATCCATTCCAATTAGCTAGACTCCTTATTGGAATGTTCTCTGCTTACGTTATTATTATTAATTAGTACGTATAGAAGACGGATCTCTGTCGAGCCTTTAGCTCACGTTGTTACCGTGGTTACCGACTTCGATAAACGTACCTATATAGCCGTTTGGGTATAAACACTCCGTATTATAAACCTACTTTCTTTTTTTTTTCCCCCATATTTACACTTTAAAATCAAAATTTCGGAAAATCCTCTATTAGCGCACCCTCAAACGACGGTAGTACGAATGTACGATGGACACAATATGTAAAGTCTCCAGCGATCATAGTTTTGGCTAGAATAGTTAGTTTAGGATTAGGGCTGTTCGACTAATCGACGTTAAAATCGATTAATCAAATATCAAACGAACAATCAAATTATTCTGGTCAATCAATCGATTGTTTTTGCCGATTATTCAAATGTTCTTATCGAATCATCTATTATCCATGCGGATTAATAATAAAATTATGTTTTTAATTAGTCGATTGTCCTTGATGATTAATCGATTTTTTTTTTTCAATCATCAACAATCCAGAACTAGATGTCCTCCCGAAAATCATCGGTTAAATGTTTTTAAATCGAAAAATTTTTTCAACTTTTGACCATCGGATGCAAATTTTCACGATCGAACAGGACTTCATCTTATATATTTATTAGAACACCAAGTTTACTTATAATTAGAGGTCGGATATTGACTGCATATTTTTTCAGCACACTCAGAATTACACCCTGAAACGATACAAATTCGATTCATGAAGTTTAGGATTTGGGCATATAAATGCTTATTTTGCTTATTTCAACATCTAGTAGCATATTTATAAATTAAAAATTCAATAACATAATTTTTTTTCAAATTATTACCAATTTTCATTGATTACAGTCAATTGCATTTGTGTACCTATTGAAAGTATTATATAATATTAAAATAGATAAGATTACACCCGTGAAGACACTATATAAAACAACGATTTTTAGTGAAATAACTCTTGAATATCTACTGTAAAGCATAATTATAATATGTAAATCATAGATAAAACGCGCACAAAGTAAAATTCAATGGTCACCTACTCAAAAATACAAAGAAGTATAAACTTTAAACGAGTATTTAATTTATTTTGAATTAATATTTACCATTTTTTTTTTTTTTTTTTTTTTTGCAAATGTTAGTCGAACAAAATATATATTTAAAGTCATAAAATTTCGTATTTTGTATAATATGTTTGTTGAAAAATAGAAGATATATTTTATACATTTTAGGGCATATTTTGTAATTTTTAACCGCATTTATTACTTGGTAATAATATTTTGGTAATTATCTTCCTAGTTATAACACAACAGAGGTTTTAATAACACAATATTTGTCCAAATCGCGAATTTCAAATCGTTAATACTCGTTTGACTGGTTACACACCACACGTGTGCGTTTGGTATTCAAAGAAAACGTTTTTTTTTTCTTTTTTTTTTTCATTTAAAATATTTCTTTTTTTTTCTTTTTTGACGCGTATGACAATCATATTATTATTATTATTATTATTAGAAGCGTGGTGTAAAAAACACTTTCGGGAGACACACTGCTTTTATTACAAACAACAATTTTCGCGGAACTTAATTTCGCGACACTCGACTTTGTTTGTGTGTGTGTGTGTGTGTGTGTGTGTGTGTGTGTGTGTGTGTGTGTGTGTGTGTGTGACACACGACTTTCGAACACTCGACGTGTGAGACCCACTCGTTTTCATCCCGCCGACGAGAATTCAGAAAATAATAATAATAATAATAATAACAAGATACTACGGTGTAGTAGGCGTTTCGAACCGCGTTTGTGACACGCCGGATCTTGTCATATCATTATCGCGTACGAACCAGTCGAGAGCTGTTTAAATTTAACGCGCGTTGTGACAATATTGTGCGCGTATAATCTGATAATAATAATATTATGTCGTGTTGTATGACGCGAGAAGAGAAACAGTTTTCGCGTGTGTGGCCAAACGATAAAAACGACTCGTTGTAATAGAAATCAGTCGCTATGACCAAAACGTACGACCAAGGCCTAGGGGCAGACAAGAGGTGTGGTTTTCGTGCCCCGACACGGTGTATTTTTGGTTTGCCTCAAAGTCTAAGTTTTTCTTCGAATAATTTGTGAGTTTAACGAGGGGGCGAGGGAGGGAAAATTGAGTTGTGCCCTAAGTGATAAATACTCTAGACCTGGTACTGCTGCCGGGGCCAGGGACTTGAGCATTTTATCGAAGGATTTTAAACAGTGGCTTTGTAATAATATTATATAAATTTGAATCTGAGTTATATATGTATAAAATAAACGTTGTAAATCAATAAAAACCGTGCAGGATTGATTCCGAGACCTTCGATTATAAGTCGTTAAATCCGGGTAGTCTCTACAATCGATATCGTTCTAAGTTACAAAACGAGGGCGTTCGACGTAATAATAAAAGACATTTCTGTAAAAAAAAATATGATATTTTTACGTTTCAATGTTATTCTCGAAAAGGTATTATTTTTTAATTATTTGACTCCCACTATGGTTTTCATTGAAAACAAATCGCAAAATCTGACACCAACGAGTAGAACACGGAGAAACGGGTAAAATATTATTTAATTTCATCAAACCGCCGTCAAACGTATATAAAATGTCGATCTGCACATTTTAATTGAAGTCGCCCACGTTTATTTTTTGAAAAAGAGGTCACATTAAAATGCGTAGGAGTTAATGTGCGAAAAATGACATTGGCTCACCGGCATTCTAAAAAAGTTGTTTGAACGATAATAATTGTTACTTTATCAATTATTAATAATCTATTGTCCTGACGAGACGGATTGAAATGTTCGACCGATATTTATATACTCAGATAAATAAAAATCTTAACTATAAATTGAAAAATAATCATTACTTTATTCTCGCAGACACGGTATTGTCTGGACATATATGTAGTGACGGGAAAAAGGTTAAAAATGAAACACTTTTTTTTTTTAGCTACATTTAGTTAGTATTTAAACCGAGCTGTGGCCATACGTAAACGTATATGAAGCATTTAAATAGAGAACGCTTAGAGCGACTAATTGAAGAGCATCTAATTATCGTGCCAAACTACATTATATCCCTAACTTAAACTGATTACTGCTAAAGAACCGTTTTCGTATATATCAGCGGTATAAGTGCCTATGTTTATGATAATATTTCATAATAAACAGAAGGGAAGTTTTCAAAAATTAACATTGGCTTTTATGAAAGATGAAATAATCTTGTTTTAATTTTGATGAAATTAGCAGTGCTGCCAGTTAAACGGGAGTTCTGTTTTAATTTATTGTTATTCAAGCTAAACTGTTAATTTGATAATATCCACAGAAATATATAATACGTTTATTGTATGTATATAGCTGTAAAAACGTCAGTTTTGTTGATTATCAGTTCTCAATGTTTACATTTTAAGGCATTTTTTTTTTTTTTGATATTATGAAATTAACAGAGTAGTAACATACAACAATGATCTTAAAAAAATGGGAAATATTTATTTTCTGGCAACACTGCTGATTTCATACAGTTTTGGCCCGTTTTCGGAAAAGAAATAAGCTTCCATTCTGTCTATTCTCTGATAATATCGTAGAACAATAAATTATGATAGAAAATTATTTAAAGTGGTACCAATTAAATATGTATATTATACTTTTCACAAAATGGTCACCCTAAGTGTGTTCCCGTTTGAGTGCTTTGATTCACTACACCTAAAAGTGTAACATGGTGTAATATAATATTATTCTTTACTCGATGGTGTAAACATTGTTTCGCCTTCCCCTCTTGCAAATATCCCGAGTGCACGTGCGGTTTTTCCTTTTTTCGTTTCTCGTGATCACATTACGATTGTAATACTAACCCGTTCGTGCGTTCGTTGTTTTTCCAGCACCCGAACGAGTTTTCAAATTAAAAGTCGAGGACGACGACGACGACGACGACAACGACATGACAAACACCGAAGACTCCAGCGAAGAAAGCACCTCCGCCACGCAGGAACCATCTCCCACCACAACTCCGGCCGTCGCCAAAGACTCGGTAGCTTCCAAAGATTCAACCGCCGCCAAAGATTTACCTACCGTGATTAACATCACTTGCTACGCGGTCGGCTTGCACCCCGAACCGTCCATGAGCATCTGGGTGAACGGATTGTGAGCAACTATTTCATAATAATTTATAATCGTTATTATTACGTACGGTCGAAAGCGTAATTATTTCACATAGACATAGATTATAATACATAAATTGCGCGTTAAAGTGATTTTTTGGTACAACACCTTAATGCTTGATGTAATCATAACGTGTGGGAGAGTGACAGGATCAAATATAACTTTTTCAAGGAGATCATAAAAATGTGTACAACACTCTTTGAGCTCATAAAAGTTATAACAAAATCGATACAGCTATATCGATGTACAAAACAAATTAATAACCTCCTGACAAAATTAGATTAATTGATAAGTATTATTGCTATAATCGATTATTATCTATATCGACTCGAATCAATGCAAGGGAGTGTTATAAAATTGCTTGGTTTCAATAAATTGTATTCATGCGCGGTCTATTTTATATTATAATAATAATATATACCTATGGTATTTCACTCATATCATTGGTAGGTGAATGAGGGGGTGGTTAATTTTTTTTTAATATCATATACGTATTAAATATAAAAAAGAAGTACTTTGCACCTTGGGCATTCTTCGCTTCTCGAGTGGGATACTTTTGTGAGTGTATTGCATTTTAAAAAAAACGATAAATCATTTCTCCAAAAAGACGATTCTTAGCGGAGCTTTAGATTATTCAATACGATTTTAGTTAGAAATTTTGAAGTTTGTTATGATATTTTTTTACTCGGTCAGATTTATATGTCACTACTAACTGAGAAAAAATGTTTGAAAAAAATTTTCAAAATTTTCTTACTCCAAAATATTTCTCATATTATTGTTTATCTATATTTAAGTTTTCATAAAGCTGGGATTAAAAGATTAAAAAAAAAAAAAAAATAGTTTTCAAATCTTATTTGTCAAATTTTGAGAAAAGTATTGAAAATGTTGAAAAATGACCTCTTAAAAGTATCATCTAGATGCAAATTGGGATTCAAAAACTTGCTTGTTAAAACTTTTGGAAGAGTATTTCTATACAAAAACGCGTACACATAAAAAAAAAATAAAATTAAACATTATTGTAAAAACACTAGCTTCTTCGCTCCTCTCAGAATCTAAAATTATACTTTTCTTTCATTTGTATCATTTGTAGATTCAAAAATGTTTTCCGTTTTATGAAAACTATAAAGCTCGATTATTATATTTAATAATAGATAGAGGATGAAACCACATGTTTTTAAAAAAACTAAAAAATAGTTTTTGGGCGGAGGATGGTTTTGATAATATTATATTTTGGCCTAATGCGAATGTGTAATATTTTGGCTTGTGAATAATATGACAATTATAATTATTATTATTATTATTATTATTATTATGTTACTACTATCGTCGTTACGGCCGACTAGACCATCACGTGACGTAATAATTTCAATTAAATCGGTCGTTAATTAGACTTAACAGCGCGTTAACGTTCTCGAGATATCGTCGTACCACGTTATCGCGTGACCACGCATTAGCCAGAGACTCATCGTCGCGTGAATACCCGGTTAGGATTTCCTCGAGTTCACGTACGTTATTATCATTGTTATAATTCTATGCCACTCTTACGGGGGTGTGCGTGGCCAACTCTAAGGGATGAAATTAGTTTTGAAGTAAATTATTTTCAAGACGTGGTGGTATAGAAAAACGTTTTAAAAACGAATCATTTTTTAATATATTCGGCAGACATGGCATTGGCACCTGGATGGGTGAGGGAATTGTGGGGCGTTCAAAATGATAATAGAAAAGTAAATTTGCACTTTCTTGTCTATTCCGTAATATTACCAAATTACTTGCGCATTAAAAAAAAAAAAAAAAATGAGTCTATGATTATTACTTAAAATTATTACACAAGAATGGAAATTCTACATATAATTATTAATTTGTAATGGATTTCAGAACGAATTTCTTCTATTTTTCGGGAGCTCTAAAAGACAATAGTTTTCTTAGTTTAGAGAAATTAATTTTTTTGAATTTTTTCAATCTCTTCGATTTTTTACATTCAAAAAGCATTTCTCGTGCGGTTCTGTTACAAACAAGTAAATTTAGATCAAATACATTTTTTATCGAATTGAATACAGAGAGAACATAGTTGTTGTATTTGTTAAACATTCTCGGTTTTCTTATATAAGATAAATAACATAATATTACAATTCTACGTACATAGGTACACTAATTTTAGATTCTGAACGAAGTGAAGAAGCTAGTGTTTTTATAATGATGTTTGTTTTATTTTTTTTCTGTGTACAACTTTTCGTATAGAAATACTTGTCCAAAAGTTTCGATCAATAACTTTTTGAAATCCGATTCGCCTCTAGATTGTACTTTAAAGAGGTCATTTTTTGAATTTCTCAATTCT
>JAIPRM010002435.1:0-30513 GCA_025469315.1 Stegophylla sp. TES_Ste_2020 | reverse complement strand
ATTATTAACTTCCTTCGTTCAGAATCGTTTTACTGAAGAAATGATTTATCGTTTCTTTAAAATTTAATATGCCCGTCAAGAGAATACCACCTGTCGTGCGAAGTACACCCATCGTGCGAAGTATGTCTGGCTTTTTTTTTTTTTTAATAGGTACATTTACATAAGGATTTAATATTTTCAATTGAATGGATATAACGAAATTACATTTTTGCAATATTTTACGTAATTATTAATTAAAAACAATAGTTTCTCAGAAGTTATGATTTATTTTTTATTGAAATTTTATATAATAAATGTATGTATAATAAACTAAATAAACTCTTTTTTTCTTCGGGTAGTATATTGTTGGTATTGATGATAATTATGCAATGTGTAGAAAAACATTTGAGGAATCTTTTCTTAAAAGAAAATATTGAGCGTAATTTAAATTTTAAAAGTTTTAAGGTTTTGATTGAAAAATTGCTAGTTTCATTCAAATTCTAACAGTAAACGATTATAAAAAGAAGGTGACCTACAGTTTACAAAACTTCATGGTTCATCAGCTTTGTACGTAAGTTCGCTAATGTTAAATTTTCAGTTAAAAATATCAATAATTTAAAAAAAGTGTATGTATCCCAAATGTTGTCAAATTTGCTTGAAAATATATTCCCGTTTGTGTTACACTATTTTTGAAAATGGGTGAAAATTTCTAAAATCGATTTCATGAAAATCACGTTTACTACTTATTTTGCCATTTCTACTAAATTTTTCGGAAATTTTTCCTTGTTTTTGGAAAAATTATTAAGAATTTTGCAAAATTACTTCGTTAAATGTATTACCAAAATGCGGTTTCTAATCTAAAAAATTGTAGTATGGACAACTTTTGAACAAGTATTTCTATATGAAAAAGTAATACCATAAAAGAAAAAGAAAAAAGGAAAAATATCATTGTAAAAGCACAAACTTTTTCGCTACACCCAGAATCTAAAATAATATGTACTTTGAATTTTGAGAGCACGTGAAAATATCCGGATGCTTTATGTGACCCTTCAACAATATTTATTGGTTTATATGATGTTAAATAGTAATATATTTATGAAGAATACAAAATAATATCATATTTTAGAGATTTATGTTAAAAAACAAGTTTAGCAATTGTTTTATCTTTAAATAAAGCTTCAAATATAATCATATTAAAATTGAAAAAATAGATTAAAATTTTCCCGATATAATTCAAAGAGTTTAAAAATCCTTCCTAAACTAAAATAAAACAATCAAATAGGTATTCGGATATATACTTCGCACGATTTTTACCCATCGATCTTCGGTTTCGATACTTGAGTGGGTAGGTTGAACTTTAATAAAACGATAGATAATTTTTCAATAAAAAAATTTTAAGTGGAGCTTCAGTTAATACACAAATAATAATTGATCGTTAAAAAAAAAAGAATTAATGTATTATTATAAAAAATTGTAAACAGACAAAATGATTTTGTGAATATTTTCAGTTTTACCTTTTTTTTACCACAGATAGTAAAAATTATCTATAAGTTTTGTTCAATTTTTCTCTAGATAAGGAATTTCATCTACTTGTTTGCTTATCTTATGTTATCTTTCGAAATTCTTAGAAGTTTTTCTAATGGAAAAAACAGACGGTTTGAGCAAAAATGATAAATACTTTGCTATGACCTAGATTTTCATGAAGTCGATTTTAGTTTAGTTTATTTGTCATAAACTATTAACAATAATCTTATGAAAGTTTGACAATATTTTAAATAAAATGTTATCCCTTCTTGAACTAAATATTGGGTTTTTGTTTTTAAAAAGTTTTTGTTGAATACGATTTTTAATTTAAATCCGGCAATATGATTTTATGTTTCATAATGATGAGCTCGATTAGTTAATTTTACACGTGTCTAAAATTAGGATTACATTCTTTTATTAATATTTCATATCTATTGCGATTTATAGTTTTATAAGTCGAAAAAATATTGTACTTACCTACCTATAAATTAAAATTTTTATACAAATGGGTGTTGTCAATTCCTTTTACAAAGGGCTTTCATTTCAAAATTGTATAAAAATCGGCAATTTTCACCAATAATGGAAACAATATTTTGTATTATTTTAAACTCGATCATACTGTCTGGGATGACGAAAATGTCACCAAACATTTATCTTAGGATTTTGGATCCATGTCAAAAATCTGGAAACAATATTAGCTAAACTATAACTTCCTCTCGTATACGTTTTTCGGGTTGAAAATCATGTATGTGATGACTATAAGATAAGCTAATCACGAAAACTGCCAATCAAAAGTATCATATACGCACTTAGTGTAGCTTAATAGCACCATGTGATGGGTTCGACAAGTGAAACCAGACATATTTTACAGTTCACACTATAGATATTCTTCGCCCTTCGGGTTAGATGTGTTAATGCATTTGAAGATCCGATGCCATTAAATCATGATTTGATGAGAGAAAATCGTGATGAGGGAGGGGGAGAGATAGCAAAATAGTTTTGCCCTCAGGTGGAAAAAGAACAAAAGTGGTCCTGCCTCGAGTGGAATACCTATGATAGGCATACTGTATTTTAATGAAACGATAAATAATTCTTCAATTAAACAATTTTGAACTGAGCTTCAGGTATACACAACAATAATTGTCCGTTTTTTATTGAGTATGTCAAACAACTATTATTTAATTTCAGTTTAATTCATGTCTACTTCATTATTCGTGAAAATTATTGATTTTACTGTGCCTTTAAGTTTAAAGCTTTTATGATGAAAAATTTCACAACTGATTATAACAAAAACATAAATATAAGTGTACATATTATATATGGGTAAGCTTGTATACAATTTCTCTCCTTAAAACCAATAAATTGAATATATTATGTAATAATAAAGAAATCTGCTACTATTTGGATTAAACGCTAGTGAAGAACTATTTAGAGAGCCAACTTTCATGAAAATTATGCCACGTGTAGAAAAATGTGAGAAGAATGTTTTGGTATAAAAAAATAACGAGCGTATTTTAAATTTCAAAAGTTGTAACGTTTTGATTGAAAAAAAAATGATTACGTAAAAATGATTAGTTTCCTACAAACTCAAATGTTAAATGTATATGAAAAGAAAGTTGACTTATGACTTAAGATATCAAATTTAGTTGATAAAAATTTCCAAAAAACACAATAATGCCAAAATTCTATATTAATTCCAAAAATAGTCAATTATTTTCCTACTATACCAGTACATTATTGTTGATAGTGAATGAGAATTTCAAATTTATAGTCTTATTGATTTTTGAGTTAGAACTAAATTACTAAAATTGATGTTATGAAAATCTCGTTAACTGCATAATCTTGCCATTTTTATTCAGTTCTTTGATAATTTTTTCTGGAAAACGTATTGAGCAATTTCAAAAATGATCTTTTTAAAGTACCTACCATTTCTAATCTAAAAAGTTGCTGTAAGAACTTTTAGGACAAATGTTACTATGCGAAAAAGTGTTTCCATAAAAAAAACAAAAAGAAGCCTCAAGTTTTTGCTCCAGAATCTAAAATATTATGTTATTAATGTTGATAACAGAGCATATTTCTTAGTTATAATGAAATAATGACGACATATCTATCACCAATTTTATGCTCTAAATAGTAAACATCAATTTTATTTCGTTTTGGGAGATATAAACCTCTAATACTCTCCCTTCGATACGTCATGTTTGTAGTACGAGCGTCCAGCATTATTATTTTACTTGATTTTTAAATATTCCTTTAAAATATTCCCAAATTACTCAAAATGTATATCATTCGTGGATTTACACTATTATCGTAAAAAAGATAAATGTAATTTAAAATGATATACCTATACGTAAATAATGAAATATGACTACTCAAATACTAATATTTTCTTGTGTGCGTTACATTTTTGCAGATCCTAGACTTTGGACGGAAGCACAGGCCGCCCATTGGTTCTGGTGGGCTTACCGCGAGTTTTCTGTGCCTGAACCTCCACCTACACCATTATTACGGAAATATGGTGGATCTCAGTTTCAGAAATTTACCTCTGCCGGTTCTAATACTTCAATTATGGGCCGCAACAGTCAAATGGTTCGGGAACGTGTTCGACGTGGTCGCCGGCGTCTCCGCAGCAGCAATAAATCGCCTGCAAGCAGTAATGACGACGACGACAACGAACCGGAGAAGGATCAAGAAGAGGACGATGAGCCGTATGACGAATTGGTATCGTCGTCCAGTAACAAACCGCTGTATGCCCGGAAAGGAAGACATTTATGTAACATGGGACGTGAGCGATTTGTTGCCGAAGCGCCACCATTCCTTGGTGACATTCTCTGGGAACATCTTGAAATGATGCAAAAAGGTAAATCGTTTATTTATTTTTAATTTAATTTTTACATTCAATGCAAAGTATGTAAATGTATGTTATTCATCCGCATGTTTAGTAATATTGGTTTTTATTGTGTTCTAAAGGGTTAATAGGTTACTACCAGAATAGTGAAGTAAAAATAGTTATGTTAGGTACTTACTAAATTTCGAGAACTGATTCTGTTGTGAATCGTACCGGTTGCTATCTATTGAATTCTATTTATCTACGTTTATTGATATAAATTATGAATTATGATATATTTGTATACGAATAACTGTTTAATATAATTTTATTCAGTACCATTTTAATCGTGTTGCCAATTTTCCGTCTCTTCGATGAAGTAATTTATAAAATTACCATTAATTTGTTAAATTGAGTGATATGTTACTTAGTTTTATTGAACTTGTGTGAATTATTTAATATGAACATCGCTGACCTAAATACATCTACTTATTCACTTTTATTTATGAATACAATATGTTGTAAAATAATGTATAATTTATAGTGATGACAGACTGCAGCTAATAAAAACATTTAAAAATATTATATTTTACTACAGAATAAATTTATTTATTCGGAAATGTTAAAAAGGTGAGTTTTATGGTAAAATTAAGTTGGTAGGTAATGAGGCATTTAAATTAATTTTCAAAAATAATTAATAAATTAATAAAACGTCTATGTGCATAAAATATTTTCCGTACCACATATTATACCTTAATAATTTGATAAATAATGTGTTTTTATATATTCATAAATGGAGTATAAATTATAAAGTAATATTAACTTATAGAATTAATATTTAACACGTAAATAAATATAACAACTTTATACGCACATATTTAATGTAGATAGTTTTGTTATGTACAACTATAATATGTCTACGCCATCCATTACTTTAGTTTATACATATAATAATAATTTAGTGTGATGATGCATTATCTATATACCTACTTAACATTTACCAATAATTTACCCTCACCTAGAATATATCAATGGAGAACAATAATTGTGCTTTACATGGTGTTTATTATTTAATACTGTTGTGACTAAAATAGGTGTTATACAAACTGTTTTATTTTCGTTATTATAATTATTATTATTATTATTATTATTATTATTATTCCTATTATTGTATAAAGCATTGTCGTGCGAACCAAACGACAAAAAATTCCTTATGCCCGTAGTGCCGTAGTTCCGGTCATCACATTATAATATATACACAAAAAGTGGTTAGTCGTATACAATCATAATTTAAACATATATACGTGTAACAATAATATAGGCTATTGTTTAGACGATATAACATTATTTCGAGCAATCTAAATATGTGCGTAGAAAAAAAAAAATCGTAAATTATAACCATTCGAAGGCGGATGATGAAGCAACGTCATGATATCACGGTCGCGTGGGATATGTACCAATACACTATTAAATATTATATTTTGTATTTCATGTTTAAAACTCGACATGGTGCGAATACCCAATAATCTACAAAACACAAAATAAAACGAATTTTGTGATTAGGGAGAGTACGATGCGATTATTTATACACATGGTGCAGACAGTAAATTTAGTAGATAAAAAGCCTCACACGAACCGCACTGCGTGAATAAGCGATAAAACGATACCAGTAGAATATGCTATTGCATATAATATTATTATTATTATGTCAGCAGATAAGTAGGTAGTGTGAACATACGATTGTGTCAAAATTTTTATCATTTAAATATTATTATTATATTAATATTACGTTACAACAGACCACCACAGTGGTAAAAATGTTTTATAATATTTCATTTCACATAAAACACAATATCGCACAATAATAAAAATGAATAAATAAAAGAGAGAAAATTGTTATTTACGTCTCGCGGCTGACCCGTACCGTGGATTTAGTTAAACTGACTCAACTAATAACACCGTAACCTACCACTGGATAAAACAGGAACAGAAAAATAGTGTTACCCGGCGGGATATGCGTGGCGTCGACCTTGCTGGGGGACGCTTGAAGGGGGACCATCACAAGGCTGTTCTGTTGTAATAAGCAGGATATCCTTTGACCGCTATCATCCTTTCAGCGAAACGGCCACACCACTCTGCTGTTGCCGTTTAGTAGGTATGACGTAGGTAGTAGTAGTGGTACTAGTAAAATCATGAACAGGATATCCTTTGAATGTAAACAAACCCGGTGGTGGTTAATGGATGTGACGTAGCAGACAGGATATCCTTTGAATGTAAACACTGCACTGTACCATATAGTCATTCGTGACGTAATATATTTTGTACTGGCGATGACCCATATTTGTTCGTATTCATTATAACCCTTATGGGCAAACTGCATAGTTTTACTGAAAATGCAGTTATATTTCGTTAATTCGTGTAAATTTAAATGTAATGTGACGTAATATTTACTATTGAATCGATGTAAGCATGTTACTATCATTTATTCGATGTACGCAGTGGCGCAGCCAAAGGGGTGGGGGTGTTTTGGGTGTCTGGACACCCCCCTTAAACCATATTTATTGGGAACTTTATCAATGAGCATTAAAAAAAAAAAATCCTTTGAACTATGCAATTATTATAACTTCTATTAATTCAGAAATAAACTTGAAACGTGCTTTAAAAATTCATATTGTTGAATATTCGACGCTAAATTTTATTTATCTACAAATAACGTTATAAAAATGTTAACTCGTAGAAAAAGCAGTTAGATTTTGCAAAATTTCTAATTAATGTATTCTTATAAAACGTCCATTAACATTGATTATAATTTTTTATTTAAATAATTATAGTAGACATTTATAAGTGGACACCCCCCTTGAAAAAATCCTAGTTGCGCCACTGGATGTACGTGTAGGTTTATGACACTGCACGATCATACCAACGGACAGAACTTATGTGCTTGTGGTTTATGTTTTCGCAGACGTCGACAGGGCATCCATAACCACGTTCGGTGGCGGTGGCGGTGGCGTTGTCGGTGGTCATCAGCAACACTTGCTGGGAAATAGTGGAAATAATGGCAGTACTTCGAGCAACTTTTATGCAGAGCCGTTCGTTCATCAACAACATAGACACCAAGTAGACGACAACGGCGGTTTGTTTTCTTCTTCCTATCCCTTACCGGTTACGACCGAACCGCAACAGCATATCCGTTTGCAATCTCCTCCGCTTCGACTGAATCATCGCAATCGCAATCTTCATCTCAACCAACAGTACGAAACAGGTATGTCGCAGTTTTCGATATTATTACCAACAATACAAATTGTGCACCGTAATATAATTTTCTACGAAATGTGCTACAAATACATTTGAACACGGATTTTGAACTATGCACAATGATACATTTTTGAAATTAAAATATGTACCTACTACAAATTTATGTAAAAATCTCAGAAACAATTTATTTTTAAAAGGTTTTGCAAAAAAACAAAAATTGTTAGTTTTAATTATAATTTTTAATTTTGAAAGTGCTTAAAAAGATAATTGTTATATTGAATCGATGTTTATCAATGTTTCATTTATGAATAATTTGAGATTTAATTTGTCCGGTATAAACTATAATCAATTTAAGTGTTCGATAAATTATTTATATCGAAATGCATCTTAAAATGTTAACGTAAAATAGCATTTTTACATATCCCTTAAAATGTTTAAGTATGCATTTTAGAATTTTAGTTAATTACATTTGTTTAACTCATTCTGAGAGTTTTATTTGTAGACTCAAACAATTTTAAACGCTATAAAATCAAAGCCCCTGTAAGATGTGCTATTGTTCTATTTTACATGTTTATAACATGACATATGCGTGTGTGCAATGTGTATACGTGCGTGATGTACGAGTATTGAGTACATACTATAGTGAGTACATTATACTACGTTGTGTGTACACGAGGTTTGTATTTTAAGACTTCTAGTGCAACGTAACATACGCAGTAAGTAGGTATTACACTTATTGCTGCCGTCGATGTCGTCGCGTTATTTTATTACCATAATAATAGACAGTACATAGACAACGAGAAAAAAAAATCGTATTGTTGCCCGCTATATTTAATATTAATTGGGCCAGTTACTGCTTATGAACGGTATTTAACCGCGTAATACCGGGTCCCGTTTAATTTCATATTTTATCGAGGGGACGGCGACTACTTACGTCGGCCACCCGCTGTTGCCGCATATAGACGAGCGATCACAATATTTATTACAGCCCCTGCTGTGCCGTGGGGTTCTATGTACCATGTATACCTGGCCGTACAGAAGTGCAGTGTAGACGAGCAGCACTTGACGATCATCATTATTATTACGAACAAAGTTATATTCGTCTCCGTCGCAAGCCGCCAAGTATTATGTTTATATAGAAAGCTGGTTAACTATGCAGTGCCTATATAGTGTGTAGGTGTAGTATGAGCTGTAAAAAGCGTCTCTCCCGGTTAAGCATTTATCTTTTTCGCGTAAAATCTGGTGAATAAAATTTCCCCGCGTTTATTTCTAAAACCTGCATAATATGATCACGTCATTATTGAAATAAATCCGGTAAATTTTTTTTTTTAATTTTCTTCGGCTATAGAGCTTCCACTACTAGGTGGTGGGTCCTCCTCGATACTGGTGTACCTACCCAGTAGTTCCGGTTCTTTAAACAACTACTGGAAAATATACAGCTGCCCCAGCTGCTCGCTTTTGGCGCGCGCGCAAAAGAAAATATGAATGACACACACAAAAGGGTGGCGTGTTATGGCACGCCCGTCCTCGTCGTCTTAGGTTTCAAGTTACTCGAGAATAAAAGCCGTATACAGCGTAGCACGGGCTAAGAAGAACAAGACTCGCGCTTATTACACGCCCACCGGATGTACGACAAGCAATACCTCCTCCTCTTATAGAACTTGAATACAATAAATGAAGTTTTGATTATTCTTCTAGAGTACCTATACTCTATTATACTAAAATAATATAAAACCAACGTCTATGTGGTAGTATAACAACACAACACCGTCGTCACCAGTGTTACTTACCAGAAATTATGAAAGATGTAATATTTTTTGGACTGCTATTCAATTTTTAGACGTAACTACAAAGCAATATCATTGTTCTTAGAACACGTTTTGGTACACGAGCCGTTTGTTATCTTAACCGTCAGTTTATCGATGTCGTACAATG
The DNA here is from genome assembly GCA_025469315.1 of Stegophylla sp. TES_Ste_2020. Taxonomy (NCBI): domain Eukaryota; kingdom Metazoa; phylum Arthropoda; class Insecta; order Hemiptera; family Aphididae; genus Stegophylla; species Stegophylla sp. TES_Ste_2020. Next base: position 20,993 of record JAIPRM010002435.1, on the reverse strand, counting down.
CTATATCGACTTTCAATGAGTTTACCATCGATTTATTGGTGTTGTTTGCGATATCTACACGCGTTCAATAAAGTTATCGAAAGATTTTCCGGTATACCAGTTGGCCTCTTTCCCCAATCGTGTTTTTCGTGTTTAATGTTATATTTTCACAGCACATTTACCTATTGCTAATTTTATGTCTAAAAAAAAAAAAATTCCTCAACAACATACATTTACTGAAAGTATTTGCAACGTGCACGAGTGCTAGTTACCTAAATAGCTTTGTATGTATTGTGTGTATTCAGTATTTTCGTATAAATAACTAAATCTTAATGATCGTAATGCATTAAATGTTGGTGTAGTGTGTAGAAATCATGGAACAGACGAATTTCAGAAGAAAAACCGAATTTACAAAAAACAATTAACGTAAAATTGATTATATTTTTTCCCATGCAAAATTAAAATCACTTACATTAATTATTATTTTTACATATTCTTAAACTAAGACAACTTAGATTTCATATAATTTAATATTGTTATTAAATTATTTTTCTAATTTCGACTTTTAGTAAAAAACTTTTAATATAGCAGGATAAAAATTAAATTGTTATTCAGTTAAAACAAAATACTTTCCAAAGGAAGTTAGTGTCTATCTTTACCGTCCCCTAAGGAAACAAATATAGAAAACGAATATATTTGTGACCCATAGCTCCAAAAATTCACTGCATTCAATCAACCCTGTTTTTAGATATTTTTTCTTTGACCCTTTATTTTAAATACTATATTATATAGTATAGAGAATAGTATTATATTGACAACTAATAAGATGATTATTTTGATTTATTTTCCTATTGTATTTTTTTTTTTTTTTTTTGGTGGTTTCTGTTGTTGTTTTTACGATACATCAATGTATACTATACTCTGTATAGTATTTAAATGAATGGAATTTTTAAATAAGGTCAAAAATAAGATCTTATAAATCGATTTTATTAATGAAAAATACACATAATACAAAACGGAAACATAAGTTAATAATAATTTAAGTATACGTGTCATTGAGATAACTATTAACCTAAAGACTTCAATAACATTAAAATAACTCTTTTATGCAGGTTTAGTATAATATAATAATAGGCACTAATGTGCCATAGATATCATCAGATACAAATATAATTTAATATATACATTTTTTTGTTGATAGCATACAATATGTTGCCTCAATTTGTTGGGCTCGATGATGCACCGAATGCATTATATCAATTAAAACGCACTTTTGATATACTTACATTATTTAATGTAGCACTATTCTCACATATGATTGTAAACTTCTATCAGAAATTATAAATTGAACTATGAGTTATCAAGAAACAAAAATTAAATAAAAATAAAAAAAATATCTTAAAAAGTGTTTTCTGGTATTGTATTAGTATTACTGACAAATTGCATAATAACAAAATTTAATTCGTCTGACCAATTAAATTTCGTTCTATTCCTTAAATGTATCAAATTCTAGCAGTAATTCATGTCCTAAGATTTGTCGACACTTTTTACGAAATCTAAGAAAGCATATGTTTTTCGTTATTTAGCGAGTAAGTTGCAATATGTTCACCCACTATCGTACTTATTAATTTTGCGTTTTATCGTATAATTTACTTCAATTAAACAATTAATATAAAAATTAATGCACAATAATATGGGTAGTCGTATATTAATTATTTTAATATTATTTAAAATATTAACCTATTATATAATTCAGAAAATCATATATGTATGATGAGTTTGGTCTTTGAGTATAACGATATAGGCAGATGTAACATGTGTATAGCTCAAAAATCTCAGTATAAATTTAAATGTGTTGTATAGATACTTTATAAGTCGATTCAAAAGGTTTCTTTATTAATTATTGTTATTAGTCTTCGCTTATAAGTTACAACATTTTGCATAATATTAATACCTTGCTGAATAAATACTCATAAGTTCGCGTCACTTTCACACACGCGTTTACTGAAACATGAGTGTATTCGTAATTTTCGACGTTTTATGTTATGATCGTCCAAACTCATGAATTATAACTTCTGATTACATTTAAAGTACACTTAATTTTTAAATTCGCTTTCCTACCGCCTTTTTTATGCATAGTTAAAAAACAATTGAAACCTACTCAAATAATGGTTATTATTGTGCCGTCGTAGTTATATTTCACAGTAGTCTTCGTTTTTTGTCGGCCCAAACCTTCTTGAGAATATGATATTTTAGTGGGGGCATACGGAGGGTACGGATAGCCGGACCCGCCTGTCGCCATTTACTCGTGCACTGGAGCACGCCACACTCGACGTAGAGGGGATAAACATTTTGTCGGGCACCGCGCGCGCATAGACTCGCGTAGAGTGGCGGTGCTCATTTGTCTCAGTACCGTTGTCGTGTCGCGGGTTGTAGTGCGTTATTTTCTCTTACTGATATTATAATGTTTTACGGTCGTGCAGTTCTCTTGTGATTTTGAATGTATCTTCGTCTTTGACATTTTTTTTCGCCCTGCGACTTCTTTAATGATTGCGTAGACAAACGAATCGAGGTGATATAATTTCATGAATTATATAAATATAATTAGGTTCCTGCGATAACCGTGAATCACACTGTTAAGACAAATTCTTTTTCCGAGTATACGATAAGTCGTTGTTCTCATTACAAATTAACATTCGCGTTTTCCCCGTCTCTTGTCGGCGGTCGTCCGCCACTTTATTTGACAAATGATGGTGCTACTACAACATCAGCATCTTCAGCAACAGCATCAGTCACATCATAGAAATCATCATCATCAACAACAAGCTTTAGCGTCTTCGCCACCACAATGTTGCGCGACGGGTGGGACGACAACAAATTCTTCTATTAATAGCAATACTATAGACAACACCCCGGGTTACTTCGATCTCGTGGTCACGGCGGCTGCGGCCGCAGCATCTTCGACTTCGTATCACCATCAGTATAACAATCAACATCATTACAACAACAATAATTTGGTGTTACACCCGGCTGCGGCTGCAGTTGACGATATGGTGTCGGCGGCTGGCAACAGACGAAGATATTTCTTAAAAAATGGTATTATATTGTCGTAGTTATTTGAATTCAACATAGTAGTGTCACTTACGAGATGACTTTTAATATTTCGTATTCAAAACCTCTTTATATTTTATGACGGTTTGAAAATAATTCGTTTACTACAAGTTATTAAACGTGAAACAGTTTAATAAACAATTTTATTCATCAATAATAATTCCTATTTACTATCTCCCGTAATATAATAATATTATATAATATTGTGAATTGTTTAAATATTCTCACTTTCATGACCCTATAGACACTATATGTTTATCGTACAACAAGTACGTGATAATAATTTCAGTACCTTTACTATGAATAGTAAATTATATTAATATTGGCGAATGGATTATTATTATTATTTTTTTTTCGTTCATCTGTCATAATTACAACCAGAAACAGCCGCCTTTTCTGATCCTTTTTGTTGTTTAAGAACATGCGTGAAATTAATTGATAGATCGACTACACATTATAATATATACATAACATAACTTACACACGTTAAGATATAGGTAGTTTTTATACGACGGCTGTGGCTCGTGCCAACCGAGACGACTGGTGTTGGCCACCTGTTACGTACGCCAGCGCCGTAGTCTGGCTGCTGGATGATAGTGTAATAGCCACCTGCTGTTGCCCAACCAGTCGGTATTAACGTTTTCTTGAGTAAATTTTGGTACTAATAGGTAACGCATAATATGTAGTTTCGTCTTACCAAGTTCTATTATATTAGCTCGTGTATAATAATATTTTTGTTTGCGCACACGCGTATATGCGTACGTGTGTGAGTGCGTCTGTACTCTGTATACTAGCGATTATGAAGTTAATACAGTAAGTTGTGTTACCATTTAGTTTTAAAATACTCATTCGATTTGTATATACCGACTATTGATTTAGCCCCCCCCCACTACTCCCTTCTATATAGTTATATTGATACAGATACATTTTTATATAATATTATTATAGTTACCACGTTAAAGTTATACTCAATTCAATTTCTATTAATTCAACTTAAATTTATTTAATAGCACCTATTAACCAATTATTACTCTTATCATAAACATAAAAATACCCGTTAAAATATAAATACGTATACCTATGGTTACAATAATCATCTATAGCGTGACTTTTTTTTAAATAATGTTGTCGTCTAGCGAGTGCATAAAGTGTCCCTTAAGAATACGTTGTCTTAAGAAGGGAAAATAGTAGACTGACTAGGGTAAAATATTATTTAGATGGGTGGTAGAGGAGGGTTTCCGCAACGGAAACGGGAGCAACAAGAACCATGTCACAGGTGCATCGCAATAATAGAGGGGGTGAATGACGGTTTATTTTGTAATACTAACGCACAGAAACTTAAAAATTTATGTTTTTTATACTTTATATTAAACTATAAGCATTAAATTATCATAATGTGTATTAGTTAGATTTTTTTAGCACAACCATTAGTGTAGGTTTACGTGTAATAAATTAACGGTAGTGATGAAATGTTTGTAATTGATAAACTAGTACGATGTTTAAACAAAAATATACACTTTATTTCTAAAACATTACTTAAACATATTACCATGCATGCGCAGGTGTATATATATATCTTTAAGTATATATGTATGTGTACATAAGGTTTAATATACTTCAAACGTTTACTATTTTTAACATTTTATGTATTAATATACTTGTGTTTATTTCGAAGCCGGCGGAATATTTCAAACATTATGGTCCGCCGATCGAATAAAAAATAGTTATTGTCAAATGCATAATGTGTGCAATTTTCACTGTACATAACGAATTTTTAAAATATTACAATAAATACAGTATGTTTATTAGCAGTTACCAACGACATAATAATATGGTGTACATACGGCCTGAAGTAGCCTAGTCGCCAAAGACACATGTATCTTCTTATAAACACACACCTGCTGCTTTCTGTGGTTACTTTTAGATAACGAACCGACGGCTGGTCGTCAGTCTTCCCTCCATATTATGATTAATAAACGGGCAAATTTTCGTAACGTCTTTTTTGATTATTGTTATCGTGTTATTAATTAATATAATATAATAATAGTGTAACGGTTATTTGGAACAAAAAACGTGAGTTTATTCGATAGCGCATCTTATACTTTCGTACTTATTAGTTATTGTACATCGGAGCACACGTTACACGTCATTTTTTTCTTAATTAATGGTCTGAAAATAACGCGCGATCGATACCTATTGATATTCAATAAACGCGGATCGTGTGAGACACGTGTGCAGTGCAGTGGCTGTATACGATGCCGATGCCCCATGCAGCGCGACGCGTGGTACGTACGTGCTCAGATTTAATTTCAAAGGGTGGCTAACGTTTGCTAATAAAATAGGTACCTATGTGTGTGTGTGTGTGTGTGTGTGTGAATATATAATATGTATATATGAATTGGTTGGTATACGTGCAATGTTTTTCTGCAGCCGAAACCGATAGAACACATTCGTCTTTGAAATTATAAAATATATACATCACACAGGTAAATATAGGCTTATATTGTGTCTATTGTGTATAGATAATCGTGATCTCGTGTCATTTGAAATTTGTATTTCAATGAATCAACTGGACATTTTGACAGATAAAACACTATTTAAAATACAAGTGACAATAGAGTCACTATAATTGCCAAGAGGTTCCGTTTTCAGTGCTAATTCAGAAGTTTCATTCTTATTTATTTTCGTTTTCGAAAAAACTTGTTAGCATTGTATTATTGTATTTTAAGAAATTCACATCTAAGCCAATACATAATGGACGTCCATAAAACATACTATGTTTGATAATGATATTATGTTGTCCCTTTATGTATACGTGTTTGTGTGGAAAATTTCGATCAAATTTTGTAGTTACGCCTACACCGACACGTAGCGTAACGTAAAATAACGTACACAATAGGTAGTTATATTTTTTTATACCCATTACAGCTGCAGCAAAGAATCGTGGGGTCTGTGTAATACATATAGATATAATATATGGGCAATCGAGTGCAGTACTGGGAATAATATAATATAATACTCGGTTTTCGAATAGTTAATGTATCGTTCAACCGCGTTATATAGCCGCAGCAGCACCAGAGTACATACAATACATATATTATTACAGTGTGTTATTTAGTCGGGCGGCAAGTAGGCGTCGCACATCGTCCAACCAATCACTGCACAGAGCCCACCCCACTCGTCGTCGTCATCGTCGTCGAACAACTCACTTCCGGGCCTATCTGCTTAAACTTTACACACCGATGATTTTTTTACACCGATTTTTCACCACGCCGCCGCCGCCGCACCCAACCCATCACACACACAATGACTAAATGATAAATTTCGACACGGCGGAGAAAAAAAAAAATCAACGATTCGGTCCAACGAATGTACTACTATTCTGTGCGCCATAGAAAACAACAATAACCGTGAATTAAAAAGAAATAAAAAAATAAAAAAATAATTATAAATCGAGATGATATTTTACGTAGCCATTTTGGAATCAATTTCGACCTATGCAAAATGCGTGGCGCGTCGTGTTGTACTACCTACTTTGCGCGCATGAACAAGTAACGCAAATAGTTTTCTAATCGACTGATACCGTTTCCCCACGCGCACGTATAGCCCAGTAAATAATTACTATTTTTTTTTTTTTCTATTATTATTTTATTCTAATCAGACCGAAATGATTAGAGATTGTCTTAATTTTACCGATTAATTTTGCAAGATGTTTTTTTCACACGCGTATATGAATTCGTTCATTTGTCATGAATTTTCAATACGTTTTCTTGTTTCACTAAAATACGTATATATATATACAATAATTTATACAAATAAAAGCGATAGATAATCATCAATGTTATTTAAAATATAGGTGTACACCATTTAACCTTCGCGTATTCAATTGATTTTACGGTATTTTGCTTTTATTCAAGGTAATTTTGAGTTAAGATTTTAATTCTAAAATGAAGGTTTATGATTATACATTTTCATCTTCATGTACCCATAATCACTGTCTAACGGATCAGACATTGTGTACTGTTTTAAGGTACACATTTCGTGTCTTTCCAAACGAGATTTATTATATAGTTCAAATTTGTTTTTAAGTAAAACAGAATAATACTTAAATAATATATAAAATAATATGCTTTACGTAAAATATGAAATAAGTACCTACGCTTAATAAAAACATAATAATATATTTTATACAAAATGTCATAATTGTTTTTAGTAGTACCTATGAAACAATAAATTATTAGTACAAAACATTCTGTATTATATATTCTGGGTATCTATCGCACGATGATTTACTAATTTAATGCTGTTTAATTTTATAATTTTGCACCTTTACTTTTTTTTTTTGGAGTAAAGAGTTTATTTTATGTTCCGAGAGCGAAGGATTTAATTAAGTGTTTGGATCTATCTTAGTTTATAAATTTCGATGATCTTTTTAATTTATAAATGAATTACGAATACCAATAACAAACATTTATATCATTTAGTTATGGTATATCTATATATTAGGGGAGGCTTAACTTTTGTTGGCATCTACTATGAAAATTTTTTTTCATTTTTTTTTTGAAGATCAACAAAATTTGATTTCTGATATTTCTTTATTGCATAAATTTTTTTCTGATGGGAAAAATGATGATTATAGAATTTTCCCATCAGTAAAAATTTGATATAATTGACTAAAAATTGATTTCTAACAACATCGCTTTTGATATTGTCCTCAACCGTGATGGGCGGTGATATAAAATAATATTCAATTGATATTAACATAATTATGACTATTTATTGATTTATCGCCATCTAAAATATATGGCGCTATTGTGATGTGCGTGATTGTTCCTAAATGTATTATATAATATTAAACTGTAGGTATATAGTGCCACCGCGTATTGCAATAGGTATACAATATAATATTTGTACCATTGTTTTGTGGTTAATTTTTGTATTATCGTGCACGTTTCTATACATAGTGTATTAAACGTATATAAACTTATTTGTATTCGGCTTACTCGGGTACATAATAATTAAATATACGTGTCATCGACGACGTGACGGTTAATACGTATCTCTGTCGAGGAGATGATATTGGTGATAATAATATATATTTATATAATGTATGTGTATTGGCTGCACAACTCACTAAGACATAGAAGGCTTGGGTTGTTGTTGTATTTCTAAAGTTTTCCCTGGGATGTTTTTTTTTTTTATAATATGTAACTTGTATGATAATTACAAAGATTTTTTTTTATTATTATGGTTTTGGAAAGCTTAAAATTTTAATGTCCCTCCTTGAAATTTGATTAAAACTGCCATTGCTTAGATCTGGGACTAGGACGAAGTATACAATGCGATTATAAAACATAGGTATACGGCGGTGGCGGTAACACGAATATAAAAATAATGGTTTGTCGACGGCAACAGTAGTGGCGATGACCGTGACTTTCAGCTCCCCCTTCATGTATATATATATACAACCTATCAACCATTAACATCAGTATTATATACTATATATACGAGTACATAATATTGTGTATAGTGAGCGATCATAATTATCCCCTCCGTCCATCTCTCTGGGCACTGCCACTGCAAGTGTCTAATATACTACAGAACGTGATAAGCATTGTTTCATTATTTCTATGTGCCCGAGTACATTTACCTATTTATGACTTTTCTACACGTCAATGGCGGCCGGTTGGATTGTTTACAAATCGGCTAGATGGTTTTTGCTATTTTTTTTTTTCGAACAATTTGTGCTTAAGTTATATTATGAGTAGGATGAAAAGAAAATCGATCTCGATTGCTGTTTGTTTATTATTGTTATCATTATATTTTTTTTAATTACACGCACAGACACAAATGACATAAAAGTAATTTAATAATTTATTTCGACCTTGTAGGTACAGGGATCACTTATACGACGAGTATAGGAACGACAACTCCGCCAAGCCAAACTGGCGATAGCGGTTCCACTACGCCAGACAACAGTGTGGGTGGTTTGATGGTGGGTGGTGCAGGAGAAAACGCCATGGAGTCCACGGTCTCCTCGCCTCCAGAACTGTATTCTCAACAACAACCGGCTACACCGGCGTCTTTACCTCTAATTCAACAACAACAGCAGCAGCAACAACTCATGCAAAATAGATACCAACAACAAAGAGGTTATCACCATCATCAACAACACCGAGCTAGTGAGTGCATTTTATTAGAATTAATAACCTATAATATATACATAACACGGTCAGAAATAAGCTTGTAGAATACATTTTTTGGACCAAGGATTCCCGAGCAATGTAAAATATCGTCAACATTCTATGGATACATAGTAATAATAGTAATAATCTTAAATAATTATCACTGATGTGAAGTCCTTTAAAAATTTATATCATGTTTATCATAAACCGTTTATGTGGCATTTTTTTCCTATTGTAAAACAATTTTTTCCTTACAGATCAATTATATCCATGGGTGTAGAGTATACTATATACAATATTTAGTAAAGACTACTTTTTTATGAAAATTCTATTTAATATATTAATATATTTATATAGCATGTTATTCATAAGTATATTATCATTAGAAAACATTAAATTTTTTTTCGCTACTCGCGGGCACTATTCTTTAGCATTACAATGTACATATTACAATATACAAGTACAATATGTATACGGTATATAATATTTTGTGTTATGCTCATGTACCTATGAAGGGTCACGCGAACTACTCATAATTGGACATAGCACACGTAAACTATAGAGAAAGAACAATACAACGACCGCGCACTCGCAACGCGAATAACTTTTAATCGTCATCGCTAAAAGCAGAAGTATCTAGCAATATATAGTCTATTGTCTAGTCGCGCGCGTCATGGTTTGTTTAAGCGTTCTTTCTTCTTTCTCCCCTCCTCATTTTTTACATGACGTATGTGTAATGCGTATGTACATATACATATATATATTTACTGCCCTACCCAAAATCATCATCAAATACGTTTACTTCTGTTATTAAACCACGCCTTGGTCCTGTGTCCAGAATTTAAACACTTATGTGTTCCTATAAAATATATATATATAGGTACGTAGGTATAAAAAAATTATATAGGTATATTATATGTATTAAACGTAAAACTTTGTGTTTAATTCCATCCTACCATTTATACAATTTCTGATATGAGTTTATAAACATAATACAACAGAGTGTATAAATACATAAATTCGATAAAGTAACTTTACATATACAGTAAGCATGATGATAAAACTATTTTATTATATATTATAATTTTATCTTTTTATATTATGTAACGTACATGATTTTCAAATGAATTATCTAGTTTCATAAAATATAGTGATGGTAGTGTCTATCTGTTGTACATGTATCTTTATTTATAATATGAAGTATTAAAGTAACCGATAGAACTATTATTATAAGAATCTGTTTTCAATGAAAATTGTTGTTATTAGTGTTATTGTTATTACATTTAAAAAAATCCTTAATGATCTCAGTAAAAAAATTACACAATTTACCGTATAACAATAAAATGCATAATGCATCTTACCGCAAGAGAAAAAAATAGAGCTCGACTTTTATACTTTACGAAATCGATGATATTGATGACCGTGAATTTATTTATTTATTTCAACTTTTTTCGATGATTATTCTGATTGTTACAAATTAGTAATATAACAACAGCTTAGTAAAATAAAATTATGAATCACTATTCTTCCAAAGACCAAACCTAATATTTGTTTATAATTGTTTAAACACTTTTCAATTTGTTAGATGAATATTTGAAAGATACAGATTTCATTCTAGTAGTGGCGCATTATTAGTATTCAATTCATGAAATTCCAAAAAATATTTGTTATAATATGTGTGCAAAGATTTTTAGAACACCAAGCAGTGCATACTTAACGATTAATTTTAAATCTTTTTAAAATTTTGGTATTAATTTCACACTAACATCATATATTTTTTAATACTTTTGGAATATTCCAAACGGTACTGTTATCATCAAAAAAAAAAAAAAAAATTGCTTTTAAAATGTGATTTATATGATTATTTGCCTAAAGAAAAAAAACACCGTAAAAATAATTAATGACAAAAAGAATTATTGTGAAATTCATCAATAACCCAGCCTTACTAATAATAACCGCAGCAATCTCCCCTTCATAAAATAATTCTAATCCTAGTTCTGGTTCGGAATTAATACTAAATTTCAGACTTAACGTTTCTAATAATATAGTGTGACCCTCGAGCACCTTTGCGGTTATCATTATATTCTCTTTTAAACCTTCTGATCAGTCGATACGTATATTATATACTCAATTGTGATACACCTTATTACGTGTTTTGGTAATTAAAAATTAATTTTACAGATCACCGATACATACAACAAGAAAACTATGCCGGCGACCAACAGCCTTACCCGACGACCAGTGGTAGCCCGTACTTGGACGCTAACGGCGGTACGACGTCGCCTTATCTGTCTGCCGGTTCTTCGGTTCCGCCGCCACAGTCGACCGCACAAACCGTGCCGAACGGAGCTACCACAACCACCAGTCAGTCACTCCAGGCCGCCGCGTCCACTACGGCTGCCGCGTTGGCCGCAGTGGATCATTGGGCAGTAGCCGCGGCCGCGGCGGGAGCCGATTCAGCGCTCCAACTCCAGTTCATGCACCAGCAACAACAACAATACCAACAGCATCATCACGGCCATCAACAACAACAACACCATCTTCAACAGCAGCAGCAGCAACAACAACAACAACACCACCATCATCAACATTACAATAACAATAATAGTCAGCACGTTCAGCAACAGCATCAGCAACACCATTTAATGGTGCCCGGCAGTGGCAACAACAATATGTCTGTCGATATCAAACCGTGCTTATCCTTACAAGCGCCACCACTAATCACGGGTTACACTCCAAGTAAGTCACTCGCATGATTATGATTATAATGTTAATTAAAAATACGAATATTCACACTTCTCATTTAATATCATAACACATTTTTCAAATAATTCGAGGTTTTTAAAAATGCTTGCTCAAAATATACTCGTAGAAAGAATATCATTTCTATACAATATGCAGGTTGCAATATTAACAACTGTGAGTATGTCATAATATTATTATGATGTAGGTATGACTAATCAATTTGAGCTCACATTTGAAGTTACAAGAATCGTTTTTGCCACTTAATTATTGATTTTATCTTTTATACGAAAATGTTTAAAAAATTTTTAATCTGCTGTTGATTTGACTTCCCATTCTTACTGTTATAGTTCTTTTTTATTCAACACGATTTTCTATTCGTGCTTTCTTTTAAATTTAATATTTCTTATTACGAGAAAATTAACCAATTACATTACTTATTGGGTGCAATTAGACCCATTCTAAGTCTCTTCATTGTTTTGGGAATTGCATAAAGTAAAATGTCTTATTAGGGACTAAATCAAACAAATAAACATCTTATCCCTCCCCCCTCCCGACATCCTAGTTGTACCCCACCCAGGGTGTATCGCGTGATAACGAAAATCCCTACTAAAGAGAATATATACAATACATATAATTTCATGAAATATTGTTTAACTACTAAATGGTTGTACAATTTATTTCTATATTATACAATGAGTGCATCTATAGGGTTCGTTCTGTATAGAATAAGTTTATCGCATCTTCATTAAAATCAAATGATACTTAAATTCTTACTTATTGATACTTATTGATTTACATTTTAATATTGTTTATAATTTTTTTTTTTTAAATGTTATTGTAGACGGTGGCCCTTGTTTTACTGGCAGTGGCCCTATTCAATTGTGGCAGTTTCTGTTAGAGCTGTTGACTGATCGGGCTTGTAAAGCGTTTATATCCTGGACCGGAGACGACTGGGAATTCAAACTGACGGATCCAGATGAAGTTGCCCGAAGGTGGGGTGTACGCAAGAATAAACCTAAAATGAACTACGAAAAACTTAGTCGTGGTCTTCGGTACTATTACGACAAGAACATTATACACAAAACCGCTGGAAAAAGATACGTGTATAAATTCGTTTGCGATCTCGAAAGCCTTCTTGGGTAAGTTAATTCATTATTACATATTATTCAGTTTAATTATTATCAAGCCAAAAAAATTGATAAAATTTTAAAATTATATTGGTTATTATAATTATTATAGCTAAATTTTAGGAAATACAATTGGTCCAAAAGCTTTATTCATTTCTTCTTTAGATTAAATCTTTTCGTTTCTTAGTACTTTTGCAAGTAATTTTTTAAAAATCTAAATAGCCCATTTGAGCGTAAGGATAGTGTATCGAAAATTTTAATAAAAATATGGTATGAACTATTGATGTTCATTAAACAAATTTGTGTTACTCAGTAGTTATACAAAAATAATGGTGTTAGATTATTGACATTTTAACTGATTAACGAATATTTGATAATATAAAAAATTAAAATTTTCTACTACTGAGACGAATATAGAACATATCTCGTTTTCAATGATTTATATTTTAAACACGTTTAAATTAAAATTGCGACTTAAATGACACTTTTTACGGAAAATGAGAGCTTTCTTTTGGTTTTTATTTCGTTTTATTTTCGAAGAGTTAAAAATTTTCAAAGAGCTCAGTCGTATATACATCTGTTTAAACTTATATTTTTGTAAAAAAATTTTGCTCATTTCATAAGTAGGTATGATTGCTTATTTCCACCACAATTTTTAGTTAATTCAATATATTTTTACGCTTGGAAAGACTATTAAAAATTTCAAATAATCACTCTCTAGGAGCTAGTAGATATAATATGTAATGTTTTGAGGTGCTGAAAAATCTTATAGCCCATGTTTAATGCTCTCAATCAAAGTAATATTCTTAAAAATAAATAAATGCGTCACTGTGATTTCACGTTAATCGTACACCATAGACTTGTCAAATTCTATTCGTGTTATTCGGTTACCCATTTTATAAAATGATTTCGTCAAACAATATAAAAGTATACTATTACAGCAATTATTTAAGTGTTTTTTTTTTTTCATCAGTTTAAAGGAATTTTTTTTTTTAACTTGACGTTTTTACCTAAATTGTAACACGCACGATTAATTAATAAAATGTTTACTCGATTTGTACCCTTGAAATTGATGTAATGTTGTCAATATGTTATAGAAATTCGATACATTAACTAGCATCGAATGCGTCGCACGTCGTCTGTTACAATTATTCGGTTACCCGTTATTTGTAGATATCGTTTTTATGTTCTGTAGCTTAATCTTTATAATGGGTTCATCGTTTTACAAGTCGATTTCCCACGTAGGTACTCAGTACTCACGTTGCCAATTATTAATATAAGTTCTTACGTCATATTGTGTGGTGATGCTTTTTTCGGAAGAGCAGCATGATATCCTATAAAAACAAGCGATTATTGAAAATAATTTAAAATTATTGAAAATATAAAACTTGTTCTCGTATTTTAGTCGAAACTCAGAGTAACGAAGTGTAAGTGTCAACTGTATTAGATAAGTAGTATTTTTTTGGTCCTCCACCGAGGTTTTACCCATTGCGATATTTCCTGAAGGTAATCAAAGGTAACGAAGATCATCAAATTCTGTTTTATATATATAAGACTTGGAGACAAGAGCTACAGATATTTTATAATTTTATTAAATATAATGTTTTGGTAAAAAAATAAACTTTATTTTATTTTTTTCTAAAAATTTTAACTAGGTATCTTATAAACTAAAATAATGCTCGAATTAGGGGGTACATAGGGGGATGGAGCTCCTTAATTATTTTAATTTTATTTTTTTACCCCAACTATTTTTTTTTTTTTTTTTTATTGACTGAATGGAGGGGACAGTACAAACTAATGCTCAAAACATTTTATGAAGATTTACATTTTTGGAAATAAATGTAAATAAAATGTTATGAATATTAGAAAATTTAATATTTTAAAGACAAAAAATGAAAACTTTTTCAAGTCTATTCTTAATACAATGTTAAAATGTTATTACTAAGATACTATACTGTCTAGCAGTAAAGTAATGTTAGGTATACACATTGTGATACATAGGGATGTTCATGTCCAGACACTTTCTCCATTAAGTATATCAGCCAAATTAATTTGGTGTGCTTGGACTTCTGCTGGGTGTATTACTTTATCGGCGCTAAATTTTTTAATTCTTGGCTCACGTTGGTTTTTCTTCCAGCTCACTTGCAGACAATTTTGGCATGAGGTTACATGATTATCTGATAATGATCGGAATCACCATCTGCTCCCCTGTTATTTCTTACATTAGTTATGCATGTTTTATGTCTTCTTTAATTAATTATAACGTGATCGATTTGGTTCTTAGTCTTTGCTTTACCCATGTGTACTTAAAAATATTTTTTCTTAGGATTTTCCAGTACACCTATTGTGTGCCCGAAAAAAAATTACATTTATTAAAAAGAAAAAATGAATCCTATCACATTTATTTATTTATTTATTTATTTTGTTTTTAAACAGTTACAGTGCTCAACAATTGCACGCCCTGGTGGACTTCAAGCCGGAGTGCGGAAACAACAACAAAGACGACGATTAGATGGCGATGTTCACAGCCGTCATCGTTTTTACTGTGTGTACGATCGTAAAGACTGAGCTGCCGAACCACATTTTTTTTTCCTAAATCTACATAAATAATAAACAATGACAAATAAATCGATAAAACAATAAGTATAGACTAAAGATCAAGACGACTATTGTGTCCTTTAAGTTATGTTATAAATTGTTTCGTATGATATCATTTTTTTTTTTTTATAATTATTATTGTGTGTCAACACAGACATGTTATTTTATACAATATTTATACGTATAATATTTATAAATTTTTATGAATTTAAACCGAATTACCATTTTTTTTTTTTTTTACCATTTTAAGTGTGACGATTTTTGGAGCTTTTAAAAATAATATAACAGTGTCAATTATTAATAAGGTACATTACATTTTCAAAAAAATAAACCAATACCGTATTGTTAAAATTATTATTATTATTATTATTATAGAATTTTATTTTATTTATTAAATTTTCGTACGCGTGTATTTATATTATATTATTATAAACTATTCCTGTAAGGTTGTTGTGTACATTTTTTTTACTAATAATAACATTTATTAATTGCTAAATAACATAATTAGAATTAGATATTTAGAAGTAGAATTAAAGAATATTATTTTTACAATAGGTTTACACTTTTAAGAGGAATTATTATTTTTTACGTAAATTATTGTCACCGCCGAAGAACAATTACTGTGTTACATGATTATTAACTCAAATAATTAATATCTATACAAACACATTATTGTATGCTATAATGTTGTTGATTAATACAAAAACGCGAAATAACTATATATTTATATATAAAGTATAATTGAGTAGTTGTTATTTTTCTACATATATGTATTCATATGAAATAATAATATGCATCTATATAAATTACATATGAATTATAAAATAATATGTATCTATAAATTACATATGAATCTTAAAATAATATGTGTTCATATTTGCAAACATATTATATATTATACAAAAATTACATAAAACTATTTTAGTATTTATTTACTTTCATTGTTAACTAAAATTTTCCAATACATTATTCAACTGCAGTCGCATCATGATGTAAGTGATCAAGGGACACGTACACCTACCCAATTAATCCCCTCTATATAGTATAAGTACTTTTAAATAAAAAATACAAGTATGGAATACAGGATAATAATAAACACGAATAGTTTAATCGACTTAAACTATTCCTGTGCAGCTTACCACTTGATCATTTTACCAATCAATGAAATTATCTTAGAAAGTAAAAAAATTTGTACTTCACATCTAGAGTGGGATACTCTTGACGAGTTTTTTGAATTTTAAAGAAACAATAGATAATTTCTAAAATGAAACGATTCTGAGCAGAGCTTGACTTAATATGTTTAACATTTGTTATTTAATAACAGAATAAGCCATGTGCAATTCGATATCCATGTAAATCATCAAATTTGTGTAAAAAGTTACTTTATAATAAGTACTAGTATCATTAAATTGTCAAAATTTGACCAGAATAACGAAATTAATTAATTTTTGTGTGATTGCACACTAATCTTACATATTATACTGATAAACACGCATTGAACTTAAATTTTGAACTAAAAATAATTTTGTAACATATCTATACCATTAACGAAAAACGAAAATTGATTTTTCTCATATTTCTCTACTTCTAATGAATATTCCATAAATAATTTCAAATTACAATAAAATATAAACGTCATAATAAAATTAATTAAAGAAGGCTCTAACTAATTGTAAATAGACATTAATTCGCTAAAATATAATTTTAGTACTAATATTATTAACTATCTTGTTGTCTCTGGTCAATCACGATTGAAGAAATTGCAAAATAATTATTAGTTTACCGGGTAAGATTCGAATATTATGAAGAATATGCCTTAGCCAGTACGCCACAAGAATAGCGTTGAAAACTATTGAAATAGTAGGTGTTTAATAAAATAACCGAAAATATTGAATGTTCAAAATAGAATTAGAAAACTATTGATGCATGTGGATTTTAATTTACACCATCGTATTCAGCGTCGAAAAATATATAAGATGGCGATAATTATATTGTTATATTTGTGCGTACTTTCTCCGATGATTTTTTTTCAATCAAACCCATGTAAAATGTTTAATTATTTGTCCGTAAGAAATTTTATTGCACCTAAATATTCGCAATAAAATTCTCCATCTAAGTGTCAAGTTTTAAAAAAATCGGTTGAACCAATTTTTTTTTATGTACTTAAAATGTATAATTTTAGGTAAAAACAACGAATTTCATCAAAATTTTAACTTCAAACGGTTATAGAGAAAAAAGTTGACTTACGATTTTTGAGATTTGTTCTGGTCATATAGACATACGTATAGGTGAGTGAGATTATATTAAATTTTCAAGTCTTAATTTCAAGAATTAGTAATTTTATTACATAAAAAATGACTAAAAAAAAAAAATTCCAAAATTTTCATTGTGCTGTACTTTAATCAATAAATTTTAATTTATTAAATTAAATATTTTTTTGGAATTTTTATGAAGTATATTCGTGGCCATTTTAATTAGTTGGTGAAAGTTTCAAGTTTCTACCTGCATTATTTTTGAAGTTATATTAAAAAACAATTTTCAATTTTACGAAAATTCCGATAATTGATTCCTGTGTGATTTTGGATCTGTAGAGATACTGATGGACATTTTTGGATAAGTATTATTTGGCGAAAAAGAGAAAAAAAATCATAAACTTCTCCATTTTGCCCAGAATCTAAAAATGATTATCGTATACCACTTTAAGATGCTTTAATATTTAATGTTTAATATGTTATTATGTATGTGTATAACTGTGTGTGGATATGAACAACAGCTGTACATCAGTGTTGGATCCAAATATTTTTCCTGAGAAAAAGGTTTTCCAGTGGTGTTGCTATGGGAAAGGAAGGGGAGGTTACGAGATATATCTTCCACTCCCAGAATATTTTCATGCTGTGTCATAGAAACTATTCAACCATCAAAAAATAAATAAAAGATGTGACTAAAAAAATTTAAAACTCCTCTATGAAATATTTTCTGGTTACGCCTCTTGGCTTTTCTCTTTTATTTTATTTTTTTGATAGTTACAATTTTTTGTATTATTTATTATAATAAAAAAATCATAGACACACACACACGAATTTTCTAATGAGTGCAAAGGATCAAAATTCAATATTTTTACATAAAATATAATAAAAAATTAGCGTGTGCATAATAGAAAGTAAATCCATAACCCACTCTTTATTTTTTTATATAAGTAAAACTGGGTAGGTATTAGAAAAATAACAAGATTATTCGTGTTCAATATACCTAATTATTTTGCTAATATGAGAGAAATTATTTGAATATGACAAACTTTTATAACAATTTGTTTTATAATAGTCTACATTGTTACAATGAAAATAAAAGTAAAAGTAGGTTAAAAACGAGGATAAAAATTATTCTCATAATTGACAATTTAATCGTTATTAAAACTCGTATCTGATTTTAAAAAGCCAAGAGACCAAATGCCCTGTCCTACCTCTATTTTTCTGGGTACCTATTAAGTATTAATGAACGCAGTACATATGAAATTTGAACCATAACAACAAACCTAACGTACATAATTTTTTACATTTTATTGAACATATAAATATATAGATTATATAAATCATATAAAATAGATATATAGATATATAGATCATATAAAATCCTAAGGAGTATTGAATAATTAATAAGCATATCTGATTTTAGGGACTAGTTGTGTGCCCAGAAATTTCTTATGGAAAGGGGGGAGGAGGTTAATCTGGAGTTGGAGTGGGAACTAAATCCGGGTGAAACCCATTTTCACCAAAAGTATACCTTTCCCTTTTCCGCCAAATGATATTTTTATAAAGATAATTTAGATACCATATAATTATAATTACCAATATTTGTTACTTTTAAACAGTTTCCTGACAACAGTTCTTATATAGTTATTCTTGTTATAGTTAGGTTATATTTAGTTATTTAAAAAAAATTAAAATATCATAATATTATTTATATATAAAAAATATTACTTAGGTATAAAAAAATTATATAGGTATATTATATCTATTAAACGTAAAACAAATCAACTTTGTATTTAATTCGATCTTACATCCCGGTATTCTTATTGTCCCGGTAAATTTTTACCAGGGTAAATTTACCAATTTTTAATAAATGTTTAAAAATATCAAACAAATATTGGTAATTATTCGTATATGGTAAATTGTCTATGATTTGACGGAAAAGAGAAAGGTATGATGTTCGCGGAAACCGGTCATACCCACTAATCCGGGTTTAACACGACTGAGCATAAAACACCTTTTATACAACACGATTGAGCATAATTTTCGGCTTAACAAAGAAAACCAATAACAATAGAAAAACACAAATGAAAACACAACAACATCGCCATATTCATTTGAATTATACACTTTTGATGTGGCCCACAGTTTTTGCGCGTGCTTTTGCACTCGTCGCAACGTTACGTGAATAACATCGAGCGTCGCTTCGCTCCCCGGCTTCGTTCGATTCGCAACTACGCAAAACTCCTCTCGCTTGATTCACTTCCGGATAGTTATGAAATTTTCAAAGTAAAGTTTTTTTCATCCATCCATGTACCTCAATAGCCTCAATACCTCTCGGCTTGCTGGGCAACGTGAGGACATTTCGGTTTGATAATCGGTTATTATCGATAGGCTAAGAAAATAACTTGTAGAATATAGATCATTAATGTTCATGTGAAAAAACTTGCGTTTAAAACTTTAGCTGAAATTTAGTAACGTTGCTTAAAATATTCTATGCTCAATTGTGTAGCTATAAAGGTTTATGCTCAATCGTGTTTTTTTCATAAGCTTCTTCATTTCGTTAAAAAGTTAAAAAGTTTTTGGAAAAATAATTTAGAAATTTGAAAAATTCCCTTTTCAAAGTACCATGTGAGTGTGATTCCGAATCTATAAATTTACTGATCAAAGTTATTGGACAAGTATTTCTATACAAAAAAGTGTTCACAGAAAGAGAAAAAATAAAAAAATTAAAATAAACATCATTGTAAAATCATAAGCTTCTTCACTTCGTTCAGAATCTAAAATAAAAATAAATAAATAAATAGGTGTTTTATTTGTTTAATTTAATTAAAAAAACGTCTGTTAATATTAGATAATATTATAAATGATAAATATTCAAATAAATAAAAACTTAGAAAAAAACATTGTGTTTTCAAAAATTGATTTGGCTTATAGTAAAAAAAAAAAAAAAAAAACAGGCCACTTCAATCATTATGTACGTATCTGCGATAATATTCTTC